>LOEQ01003152.1:70126-107736 GCA_001685075.1 Bramus lutescens | reverse complement strand
GCCTTGCCCCACTATCACACTGATGATTATCTCGAATATCACCATAGAACCTTCATCCGGCGATGGATGGAGATAGAGACAGAGACCCTCATCAGAGCAACGGACTGAGCTCCCAAGGTCCAGTTGAAGAGCAGAAGGAGGGAGAAGATGAGCAAATATATTCCTTAAATAATGATTATATGGCAATGTCCACTTACATTTATCTTTTAAATTTTATTGCTGTTTTTCGAAGGACTTATTTTCTCTGTGGTTCTTTCCTTTAAGATTCATGGAAACTTTCTCTTCTCTTTATGAATTGGTATTCATTGTGGCTCTTCTTGTTCTTGTTCTTCTTGTTCTTGTTATTCTTCCTCCTTCTTCCTCCTCCTCCTCCTCCTCCTTTCTTCTTCTTCTTCTTCCTCCTCCTCCTCCTTCTTCTTCTTTCTTGTTATTTGTTTTTTCAAGTCATGGTATCTCTGTGTAGCTCTGACTGTCCTAGGACTTGCTCTGTAGGCCAGGATGGCCTCAAACTTGCCTGCCTCTGCCTCCTGGGTGCTGGGATTAAAGACGTGTGCCACTATCACTGGGTCATGGTTATTCTTTTAAGTGTGTGTGCAAAGAATGTATATGTGTTCTCTGGTTTGACAGAGCATTCTACACACTGATTGAACTTGGGTTTGTCAGCTGTAGTTCATATACTCTCTGTTTTTACTGATTCTGTTCACTTGATCTGTGGGTAACACAGAGAGACATGCCAGCTTTCCTATGATCATTACAGAGTTTTCTGTGTCTCTTTAAAATTCTGTCCATTTTTGCTTCATGTATTTTAACATACAGTTATTAGGTATATACAAATTTAAAATCATTACATTTTCATAATGAGTTAAACATTTCCCATCTAAATTTGTGTCTTCAGTCCCAGTGATGTATTGGAATTTGTATACATTTTGTTATTTTACAGCTTCTAGATGATTTATGCATTTTTCCTCTTTGGAAAATAGTTTACTTTCAGCACTTTGTACTTGTCCCTACAGAAAAACAAATGCTATGTTTTTGTTCTGCTTTTTCTTCAGACACAGTGGGCTATTCTTTGTCATTTAAAATAAAGCATATGGCATTTACAACAAATGCAATTATTGATATAGTATGTACTCTAGCTATCCATCCTGCTTTCTTGCTTTTTCCTTCATTATTATTATTATTATTATT
Source organism: Bramus lutescens (assembly GCA_001685075.1). NCBI lineage: Eukaryota > Metazoa > Chordata > Mammalia > Rodentia > Cricetidae > Bramus > Bramus lutescens. The sequence goes on along the minus strand of LOEQ01003152.1, from coordinate 106,548 downwards.
TCTTTTTACATTTGGGTACCAACTTGGAAGGTTAAAGAGAAGTTTTTTCTTGCATTCCCCCATGATTGTGAAACTTTTTCTTTTATTGTTTTGGTAGTCACATGCTTATGAATTCATCTTTGACTTATGGAAGTCTAATCTTGTTAACCTCTTTATGAACTTTCTTGCTAGCCATTTAATGCTGTTTACCCCCTAATAATGAATACTATGCATGGATTTCAATTGCACATTTTACAAAAGCCAAAGCCAGTAAGACAATAACATTATTGTCTTGTGCATTTAATATCCATTCTGACACATCCACATATTTACCTTTTTTTGTTCTCCCCACCTTTGTTGCATTTGTGTTCTTTCATCTGGAATCATCTTTCTCCTGCTTAAAGAATACTCCTTAATATATTCTTTAGTAAGTATCGGCTGGTGACAAATTCTTTTAGTCTTGTAGAAATGAAACTGTCTTTATTTTGCCTTCATTGGGAATTAATTTTTTTAATTTGCCAGTTTGACAGATGATAATGGTGTCATACTGATTTAATTTGCATAGATTTTATATATTTACTACCATTCTTCTTTCTTCTCCTGGGTACTTAATTTCCTACAGTGCTAAAAGCATCTTCTTTCTTTTTTTTTTCTTTCTTTTGCAGAAGAGAGGAAAGGCTAAGTTCTTCACACATCTGGGAGTAAGCACTATTTGTATTTTCCTGTAGCCTGTCCCGTATGTGTCCGTGAGAAAGCAAAGATGGTAAACATAGATCTAAGGGCTGCCTGTGGCTTCCAAGTTGGCTCTTCACGTGGCTGAGCTTATTAATACCTCCAGGATTGCTAAGCTGTTCTGACAGTCACTTTCATTTCCCTCTATAAACTATTATCCCTTGGTGGGCCTCAATAGTTCAGAAAGGTGTCATGATTTCTTAAAAAGATGTCTTAGTACCATAAAAACCTAGTAGAAAAAATTACAAAGTATACCTAATAAAAGTATTATGATACATATATTATAGAAACCTAGGTGCCAGTCAACTTTTGTGGCTAAAAAGATATTGTGATTTCTTACAATGTTGTTGTTTCTGCATACTTTTCTTTTTTCTTTCTAGGAATGCTGGAGATGGACCAAGCGTTTTCTGCATGCAGGTTGTGACTGAGCTTGCTCCCCAGTCTCTGGGAATGCTGGAGATGGACCATGAGTCTTCTGTATGCAGGATGTGACTGAGCTTGCTCTCCAGTCTCTGGGGATGCTGGAGATGGACCATGAATCTTCTGTATGCAGGCTGTGACTGAGCTTGCTCCCCAGTCTCTGGGGATGCTGGAGATGGACCAAGTGTTTTCTGCATGCAGGTTGTGACTGAGCTTGCTCCCCAGTCTCTGGGGATGCTGGAGATGGACCATGAGTCTTCTGTATGCAGGCTGTGACTGAGCTTGCTCTCCAGTCCCTAGCATTCATTTTCAGTGGAAATGTATCTCTTTTATACCAGAATGTGGCTAATTTACTCTCAACAGGGTCTCCGGCTCTGCACCACAGTGGCATGAACCACACCTATGCCCAGAGACTAGAACTTACAGGCATCTCTTGTCACAGAGCCATTTAGATATGTGTCTACTTGCTGAAAGTGATCTTTGTCCTATTTGTTGCCCTAAGTGTTCCTACTTGCCATGTGCTCTCCCTGTCACCCTCCTCGGTCCCAGTTTTGCATTCCAGCCTCCCTTAACTCAGAAGTGAGGACTTCTCTCTTAGCATTGTGTTCCACCTGGCCAGGAACTTTGAGCTTCTTTTATCTTGTAGTGCTGCCTCGAATTTCCGCTTCTATCTGAAGAACCAGGGTCTGCCCCAGACTTAGGAGGTAACAGCATCAGTTTCCAATGACAAACAAAAGCCTCAAAGGTGTGTCAGTGCAAGGTAGCTTCCTGAGTGAGGGACCCTCTGGTTGTCAGTTGAACAACCAGGCATCAGGTGATCCTTTTCGCAAGTATGCCACATGGGGGCGCTGTAAGGATTCACTGTCAGTTCCTCTTCATGCCCTCATAGAGGGAAATTGCTAATCTGTTCAGCTCCAGAAATTCTAATTTAACTGATGTCTGAACAAGGCTAATGACAATACCCAGGATTGCTGGAGGTTAAGTCCCATCTGCTGTTACTTGCAACACAATACAAGCAAAGAAACTCTGAATTTGGCCTGGAAAATGGCTTAGTGGTGATAAGCACTTGCTGCTCTTGTACAGGACTCAGGTTCAGTTTCCAGCACACACATTAGGCAGTTCACAACAACCTATATCTCCAATTGGAGAAGAACAAACATCGTCTTCTGCCTTCCCCTTTCAGTGCACACATATGACCTACATACAGACAGCCAGGAGTACACACATGCATACAAACATAAATAATGCAAAAGTAAATGCTAAATTTGGCTGAAAATTATATTTTTTACATTTTGACATTTTCAAATTAAAGTTTTTAGTAAACATACATAATAGTGTTATCATTTGAAAAATAAACATTAATATTTATTATATAAGAAACAATGAACATGTCCACTTAATGAACCAGAACTTAAATATGCATAAGATATAATACATTTTATATTCTCACGTAATGTTCTCTGACTATATATGAAAAACACATAGATCTCATGTTTCAGTATTTGCATATGCAGCTCTTTGAACCTGTAATTCTAAGTCCAATGACCTCTATTAACCTATCTTGCACCTATTGTTTTTGTTACTAGTATTTCCCATTGTATGGTAGCACAGTAGAAGTCCAGAAGGTGGATCACATTCCCAGCATCTTCTCAGGGGCAGAGCTAGACCAGAATTCTTACTTCTGGACTCATCTTCTGAGCTGTGTGGGCCTGCATTTTACTTCTCCCCACAGGATTCCAGAAGAGGAGATTTTTCTTTGGAAATTTCTCTGAAGAGGAATACTAATCTTGAGCTGATGGATACTCACTACTAAAGTTGGGTTGGCATCTTTGCTGTTATTGCTGCAGTTTTTAAAAATTAAAATATAAACATATTGTAGGGCCCATGGGTCTACCCCTCCTCCCGGGGGTTCATCTTGAGGACAGTTTCTGGCCAGACATCTTGTTGCATTTTCAGGCTAAACATCCTGTTTGTTCCTGTGCTCCCTCTGCCCCCCCCCCTGCTGTTTAGCTATAGGGCCATTCTTTACTCCATCTTGGGTATGGTCATTTCCCACCTGCCTGGGGGGAATTCCGTTGTGCAGCAGCTAGGTTTATAAGGTGTTTTCTAAGCTTGAATAAATGGCATATGGCATTATCTCCTCACGAATGACCCAGGCCTCTTGTGTGTTCTTTTAATCTCCAGCCCCCTGCCCATCACAAACGGTACAGTGGCGCACGAACTGTACCGTAGAGAGTAATGCAGGCGTTACAACATATCATTTACCCCTTCCTCTCCTCCCTTCATTCCCTCTAACACCCTTCTCACTTCCTCTCAAACTCATTACCTCTTTTAAGTAAGTGTGTGTGTGTGTGTGTGTGTGTGTGTGTGTGTGTGAATAAATAAATAAATGCAACCTGCTGGGCGTATTGAGTGTTGCTTGTGTGTCTATGATTTTGGGATTACCCATGTAATATTGGACAATCAAGTAGGAAGTACCCTGGGGAAACCCAGTTTTCCCTCTCTGCAGTCATTAGCTGCCTATAGTTCTTCTTCTACTAGTGGGACCCTATGAGATTTCCTCCTTCCACCCTAGCAAGACCACCGGTGTTGTCACTGCTCCAGTCTTGTTGAAGCAGCCATACCATTGAGGTGTCATGGATACAGCTTCCCTGTCGTTTCTAAGAGACACAACCTCACAGCTGATCTGGCTCTTAGCATCCTTCTGCCCCCTCTTACGCAATGTTCTGTGAGCCTTTGGTGTGGGAGTTGTGTTGTAAATGGATCAGTTGGGGCTGGATTTGATGAGGGCTGAGAACTGTCCATATCTGTACCTGTTCTCCCAGGTATTTTAATTCTGAGCACCATTCTGAGAAAGCTAGGTTCGTGCCCTTTTCTTTTCTTTCTTTTCTTTTCTTTTACGTTATCTATCATGAGTAAAGAAACGCTTTGAATGCGACAGAAAGCAGTGCTGATTTGTTTATACTCACACTGCATACATTAAGAATGCTGCAGAGAAAAAAATTATAGCTCAATAAAATTAATAAAGCAAAAAGATGAGAATTCCTCACTGATAAAGGTACCAAGCCACGTGTCTAACACAGACAAGAATTATGGGCTAATTTACGATATAAGAAAGAGTTAATAAGAAGCCTAAACTAATAGGCCAAAACAACAATGACAACAACAACAACAGCTTGATAGTAAGTCAATATGACAAACATGTTTTATACTTAACCAATAAAACTTTATATTTTCAATTTAGAAAAAAAGAATGCTGATTATTTCATCTGGCAGCTCTGTCACTCAAAGGGCGGTCTGGCCTAGGAGCTGTTTGAGGCTGTTATTTGACCACCATTGCAGCTCTCTCCTTCTCAGTGTGGTCTTCTCTCTATATATGGTGTCTCATCACTTTATATTCTGCCCTAAGCTTTTTCAGAGCTGGGCTTCTGGCTCCCTGTGAATGCAGAGCCCATGATAGCCTCGTGATAACCTGAGACCAGAACAGCTGGGCTCTTTACCGGAATTGGTAGAATTACCCACACCATAGCACCCTAGCCACAGGTTACATCAGGCCCAGGTAGAGAGGTGAGGAGAAGAGAATCTGGTATTGCTTGGTGCTTTGCATCCTGTGCGCATACCAAGTAGGAAGGAACGAATTAGAACCAGTCATGGCTCTCTCTTAGCAAGTATTTGGTATTCCTTTTCTGGAGCCCATAACACATTGTATTTTTCAAACATGTGTTTATTTTTAAAGCATAAATCAGGACAAGAGTTGCACCTATGCTTATGCACTTGGTCCTTTTCCTTCTTGACTGAAGATAGAACAGTCCAGTTGTGAACAGGCTTTGGTTACTGCAGAGTATAGGAGCCACTCCTGTCAAAACTTGTTTCATAATCAAGGATTCACATGCAGCTTTAGCTTTTTCATTTATTTTGGCCCTCCTGGTATTCACGAATAAAGGAATTCTAGTTTTAATAACTAGTTGACACAGCTGATTTTATCAATTTTAATAAATAATCAAATATGCCTAAAAGGAGAAACATCAAACAAATGATTTAAATCCCTAAAACCTTGCCTGGGCTAATCACAAAGCTCAGTTAAATGGCTAAGATAAAAACAGATTAGTGTCATTAGGCAAAAAAAGGAACATGTGCTGATTACAGAATATGTCTTATCATTTTGTTTAATAAAAAGCTGAATGAGCAACCATGCTCTGAAGCCTGTGACGTGCTATAGCTTTTTATTTTTTTACATTATCGTCTCAGGGAATCCAGTCAACACAGCGTATGGAAGAGTCCAAAAAAGAAAGTGCTTAGTTTCTGCCTGTGTCGTCAGCCTTCCGTCACTGTAACAGAATACTTGAGGTTACCAACCTACAAAGAATGAAGGTTCATTTTGACACACAAGTTTGGAGAGTTCAGTCCATGCTTAATTAATTTGGGCCTGTGGCATAGCAACATCCCGCTACAGAAGCATATAGTGGTGCCAAGCTATCTGTCTCAGGTTTGGCAGCAAACGAGAGTGAGAAGGGGTTGGGCCCTTATACACTGCTTCAAGGGCATTGGCCTACTGACCTCCAAAAAAGATCCACCTCTCCAAAATCCCACCACCCTCTAAGAGGAGCATTCTAGGGACCTTTAGCACACAGGACTCCGAGGAACACTCTCGAGCCACCCTGCCACACAGTCCCTTCTGTTTTGTGTTTTTTTCATGAGTCCTGTCAAGTTGGATAAAAATAGAAATCAAGTCCTACAGGGATGACACAGGAGAAGTGGGAGGAGGCTTTGAACTCACGACTGGGTGGCTAACGGTGTCCGTGTGATTTCTAATCTTAGGCTGCTTCTCAAAGAGAGCCATATGTCTCAGTATCAGCCTAAAGGTTTATTTCATGCTACTGTCCTACTGTCACCAAAGCACAGAGGAAGGATGTCTGCAGGGAAAGGGTGCCGGCTATTCTCACTGACATGGGTCTCATGTAGTTGGGTTCTCTTACAGCCCCCTCCCCTCTGCCATTTTCTTTAATATCCAATTGTTAACATCATATGTAATCGGTTGGGAGTGATTGACTCTGAAGATATATACGATTTGCCGTTCTTTTTGATTGTACTTCAGACACTTTGGCTTAGCAGCAAAGATACCCTAGTCTGATGCTCCCAAATCTACAGAATAAAGCACAAAGGGAGCTGCTTCTTTTGTAACATAATTAAAGGGATCAAATAGAATAAAACAGTAGGGCAGTGGCGAGTTTATCGGCCTAAAGATTTCATCTACGAATCAGCAAACTATGGCCATGGACCGGGTCTTACCCATCTCCTGTATTTGTAGTTTATTGGAGCAAGTTACTTTTGTTTGTTTGCTTGTTGTTTGTGGCTCCTTCTAATGAGGTCAAAGCAAAGGCTAATCATCTTCTGGTTTCCTATGCAAAGCAATGCAGTTCTTCCCAGCCCCTTCTTCCAAACCCCATCCTGGAACTCTTTTGAATCCCAAGGATTGGGCTGTGACATTGAAAGGGCCTGTTAGGGTCTGACCAATGACATTCTTAAATTTAGGCCTCTTCTCCTCATCTCCCATGTGGGATTTGAATGTAAGACTGAAACAGACATAGATTTAAAGATATTATGTGTATGTGTGCATGGTTGGACATGTGCATGTGTACTCTATGTGTGAAGGTAAGAATTCAAAGTTGGGTGTCTCCTTAGTTATTTGCTACCTTAGTGCTTGAGCCAAGGTCCCTCTCTGAACCTGGGGTTCACTAGTTATATTAAACTGACTTCTCTCTTTCTGTGGCTGGGGTTACAGATGCCCACTGCCACAGCTGGCTTTTTACGTGGGTGCTGGGGATCTGAACTTAGGTCCTCTGGCTTGTTTGGTAAGCACTCGGCCCACCAAGCTGTCTTCCCACCCACTTTAAGGCCTTGTTTAAATTTCAGAAGTAATGTTAGTTGGTTATGAAGTGTCCATATTTGAGTTCCACTTTTATGAGGCAAAGAAAACAGAGACAGGGGAAAATCTGATGATGCTTGGCGTCGAATCCGAGAACCCAGACTACAAAACAAATAAACCACCTTCCATCTGAAGCATGGAAACCAATGATCTCAGCCATAGAGAAGGAAATAATCTGTGCTCCAAAGATGATCGAAAATACAATTATTAAGGCCAGACCTGTGGGAACTTATTCTGAAGTGTACATATGGAGTGAAGAGGTGGTGCAGCCTGGCCATCAGAAGTGACAGTGGTGGGTTAGAGTGTTCGGATCTTTGGACAGGAGAGACAGATATCATGGTATGAATAATAACCCCTTGGTCTGAGCCCTGTCCTGGACAGACCACAAGAGACACTGCATCCATCCTGGTATCCTGAACTGTAGGAGAGAGATGCAACCCAAAACTAAAATCATAAAGCTGTCAAGTCATAATAGCTGTCAAGTGATTATCTATTGGTTTCTGGTCAGTCTCTTATGTATTTGAAGAGTCATGGCTCCGCAAAGGCATCCATATCCTAGCCTTCCTTAAGATCATTCTTACTTCATAACAAGTAACTGAAAACTGGGGTCCCCAACCGTGAGCTCCCAGCAATGAAGGAGGTAAGAAAAGACACTGCACACCCATGGCACGTCTCCCTGGAAAGTCAACTCTGCTCTAAGGTAAATAATTTAACATATTTTTCTCTTAAAGCAAACATGGACATATTATGAAGGAGAAATGCAAATTTTACATGAATTTTTAAGACTAGGAGTGGATTATTCAACTACTTCTTTATTGCAGCGTAGAAGTAGCTCTCCTTCAATCCTCCCCCCACCCCACAACTGGTTCCAGGAGAAAATGCCTGAGTCTATTGGGAGGTTAGCTTTAGAGCTGTGTTTTGGAATGTTGGCTGGATCTAAGGGCTCTAACATCGTTGTCAGGAACCTTTATGTAGCCATGTTCCAAGTATGTTTTTCTTTTTCATTGGCTCCATTTACAGGAAGGGCATTTCTTTCCCCATGGCCACAATGGTCTTGGCTCCAGTTCAAAGCAACCACTCCAGTTTAGCAACCACTGTTTGCAAAGGGAAAAAAGTGCCTCCCACTTCTAGGCTTCATGTTGATCTGGGACACTGCACTTATCCGTAGGACAAAGGGAGTGTGACCATCTGCTATAAACTGCCTTCTAGTGTAGCTGAGAGTCTGCATCCTTGCCTCGACATACCACCAATGCATGGGGCATCTACAAAGCTAATAAGACGCACTAAGTAGGAAGAGCTTGGGGACACAATTAACTCTTGTTCACTGTAAGACAGAGAAACTGATGTCTCTGAACATCATGCTCCTGGTGTAATTCATTCTCATTCTAAAACTATTGCCTTTTCATTTCTCCCATGGACATGTCAATATAAACAAGCTCAAGAGAAAGAAATCTGTAGTGACTGCCTTCACCGTGAAATCTGAGAAGGTGATGTTTATGGGGAATGTGTTGAGATACAGGAGAAATCATCCTGCATTTCCTTAAATATGCATTATAATCCTACAAATAATCCTCAAGTGCATACTAGAGTTTAGGGAGAGAGGATTTCCATAGAAGTCTTTGCATGCTACTATGATTGTCTATCTTCCTAGACCCCTAAAATCTGTAGCTTTAAAGATTCAGAGCCCCGTGATTTAGACAAACATCCTCTTGGCTTTACTAAGAATAGCTAGAAAAATACTAAAGTCCTGCTTTTAAAAAGATAAATACAGACTTTGATTACTAAATCAAGAAAAATGGTGAGACAAAAATGAACAAGACGTCAGGTCATCCCAAGCCTTGCCCAAGTCTTTCATAGGCACGGAGGTGCTTGCTAAGTCCATGACATGTTTTGTGAGACAAGTACCAGATCTCATGGAAAGTAGTATTCCAAGTTATCACGCTGAAGGGTCTTGCACAGGGATTTGGTTCACCTTTGTCTGGAGTGAACTGTCTCACACCTCTTACACTTCGTATGCCACCTTTGATGGTTAGGACTGATTAGAGAAGCCACCGGGCATATCTGGGAAGGAGCTTCTAGACTGGGTTCACTCAGGTGAGAAGACCCACATAAGATGTGGGTGGTGCCATTCTACGGTCTGAGGTGCTGGACTGGGTAGGAAGGAAACAGTGAGTGGCCCAGCAGTGTGGACCTGTTAGCTGAGTACAGAACGGAATCACTGCTTCTAGCCCCGGCCACCACATCCTTTTCACCCGTGACATACTGTATCCTCAAACTATGAGTCAGAACTCTACCCCTTCTTTAAGTTCTTATTGTCACAACAGCAAGAAGAGTGGTAAAAAGAAGAGCATTTGCCAAAGCAAGTTTGGGACATTTCTGCTTGGCTCTGCTTGTTCTAGACAGAGGACTACAAATATAAGACCCTTATTCATGTATCACAACTGGGCAAATTGCAGTGTTTCTATGACACACCAGGCACCCATCCTACGTGATGAGCCCAGTCCTTGGGTGGCACCTGCAGAAATGTATACGGAGTATCACTTTGGGTCTAGAAATCATCTTTATTTTCTTTCCTCTGATGTTAAGACCTGTTTTCTCATCTCTTTCTCCCAGATAAATTGCTGAAGACTTGAGGATAGTGAGGCTGAGGGGTTGGTTAGTCCAGTGGTTAAAGTACTTCCCTTGCAAGCGTGATCCCCAGAACCCACACAGAAGTTCCAGGGTGGCCCATGCTTGTAATCTTAGCACTGAGGAGTTGGAGACAGGCAGAGCCCTGGCTCTCGCTATCCAGCCAGTCCAGCCTACTTGGGGAGTCACAGAGAGGAGAGACCTACAGGAGAGGCCATGTCTCTAAATACAAGGTAAGGACCAAGAGGCTGTCCCAGTGGATAAAGTACTTGCCATGTAAGCATAAAAATCTATCTTTAATTCCCTGTATAGTATCCAGGTGTGACAATGGGCAGTCTAAGCCAAGGGAGGAAAAGAGAGACAGGAGGATTCCAGGGGCTTGTTGCCCAGCTAGTCTAAACAATCAGGAAGCTCCCAGTTCAGAGAGAGACAAAGCAGAGAACCTCAGAGGCAGACGCCCAACAACCTCTGGCTTCCACAACTGGCACACTAGTATTTATACGTGTACAACACAAACACCTACACCTAAGCACAAATGCCTACCCACACATACACACAGAGTTTCAACAGGAATTGGGGATTCTAGGTACCTCAGATGAAGGAGTTAAGTTTTAACCTCTTATGTAAAATGATCAAGGAGTTTAAATTATTCATGTAGCCCTTACTTTGCAGACTCTCCCACCGACTGCCCACCTATCTGCAGTTACGACAGTGGTAGCTTAACCAGAAGCATCAGGCCAGGCTACCAGAAAAATCCTCAGGGTTCCTGTAGCCTCCCTTCTTCCTGGGCAACCAGGCACCAAAGCATCAACCTCCACCACCCCCACCCACGCACACACTACCTTCTCTCCATTTTCCATCTCTCTGACTGCAGCAACATGGATCTCATTTCTTTTCCATTAGCTAATGGGATTAGTAATAATAATAATTTATAATAATGATGATCGTAGTCGCCCAGCTACCGTTGATTGAGTGACTTCTATAATTTGCCAGGCACACTGAGCGTCTCTTCACAGTCACTTCCTACCCTTCCTTCTCAGCTGCCCTATCAAGTGTTCAGTGTTAAAGGAATGTGTGTCTCTATTTACCAAGAGAGGAAGTGAGGCTTAGAATGTGTATAGGAGGCTCCTTGGTGCCATGGAGAGAAAGTGGCGCAGCTACTTTTGGCAGGGCTAGTTATGGTGAGTGATGTATTTGAGCTACCTAGTTATAATATTTGTATTTTAGTTAGTGCAAGAAGCCTGGAGATCCTGACGCCATAACCTTAAGAATGAAGCCAGAAGTGGGAGCTACATTTTCCAGGAAACACGCTTTTTAGGATGTGGTTTCTTTCATCGCATTAGGGAGTCATGAAAATGTGTTATGCGTGTGTGTGTGTGTGTGTGTGTGTATGCGTGTGTGGTGTGTGTGTGTGTATGGGGTGGGGTGGGAAAACAAGAGAGGCCAAGAGAAAAGTCTTCAGCAAGAATGAACTAAAATCAATACATGCTGTAATCAGTATGATGTAGTTTTTTTTTTAGTTGAAAATCATTTATTTCAAGTTTGATTCTCCTTGTGTGTGTTTCTGCTTGATGTATTTACTTTGCAAAGAAGAAGGAAGCTTGGGAGCTGGATAGGTGGCCCAGTGGGTAAGAGCACTTGCTGTTCTCATAGAAGACTCGGCTTTGGTTCCCTGCATGAAACTCAGAATTGTCTGACTCCAGGGCATCAGACACCCTCTTTCTGGGCTCTGCAGGCGCTGCATGCATGTACATGGTACACTCACTGGCAAACTCACACACACACACACACACACACACACACCTAAAATATTTCTGTATTAAAGAAGTCAACATGTAACCACTTACTCTTGTTTTTAAAATCAGCCAATAAAATATAAAGTATTTATAACAAAATGAAAAATTAGCAAAATGTTAAGAGAACAACCGATTAAATAAATTTGTCTAAATAATGCCAAATGTGTGTCTGATAGACATTATTATTATGCTTTTCAAAGGCCCTCTCTAGTTCTCTAATTGTCATTAAGGACCCCAAATCATTTTCAGTTCAGTCTCTCAAAGTATTTCTTATAAGGGATATTAGCAGGATAAAACCAACCTCCATTATTATTACATAGCTCTTGATTCTGGGATTGTTTTCAAGTCACAAAAGCAATTGGAGCATCATCTCCTCCATTAGTAAGATCTGAAATACACTTCAACAAACCCACGCTTTTGGAAGCCCCAGCCCTGACTTTCAAATCTTGCTTATAGAGATGGGGACTCATCTCTATGCATGCATGAAGCTGGAGAGTCATTTCGTTTTTCATATTATTTTCAAAGAAACTTATGAAGACTCCATTAACAGTTTCACAAAGGTAGCCCTCATCAAGAGGAAGAAAGACCAGACAGGGAGATCTAAACCTGTTCAGGCACCAGATGTGGAGGTGGGGAGGTGCTGGTTTTTTGCATCACCTGCTGGGAAGGAACGCTGACTTGCTAGAAGGCAGGGCAGCGAACAAGAAGAGCCCTTTGTTTTTAACTGGCTAGGGATTTTGTCCCTGGATATTCTTTTGTCCTTGAGTTGGGACTGAGACACACAGGGATTTCTGCAAGCTGATCTCCAGTGTTATCCAGAGAATTCAAATGACAGCAGGTTGTCCCGCAACCAGGCCCCAAATATGCACAGCCTGACATCATTAAGGGCTGTGCTGCAGGCTTATGGTGCAAAACAGACACTTGATTATTTATAAGAGTCTCCAAGTTTTTCTGTTTTTTTCTTTCCTGCCTTTGAATTGGGAACATTTATGGAATTAATTTCATTTCTTAGTACAAAATCTACACCGCACTTTGACTTGCATCGTAAACTCCAGAGGCAATTGTAATTGAATGAATGAAGTCAAGTCCCTTTGGATTCTGCATCTTACCTTCTCACTGTGTCTTCTTGGATTGTTTCTCAAAAATATCATTAAAGAACTCACTGATTCTGACCCGGTTTGGTGCCCATCTGAAAGGCGTGCCAGACTCAAGTGTGATTTGGCATGACTTTCTCATCCGGGAAGGACATGGCCTTTGCTACCATATTCCAATGAAATGCCTCCTGTAATTTTTTAAGAAAAGTACTTTTGATTATTGTTTTTATTCTGTGGTAGAAGGAAAGAATGAATGAATGTATTCATTTCTCATAAAAGACCACGTTTTTCTGTCTGTTTGCTTTGAACTGGAGAAACAGAGGAAGCAGATGGCAGTCTCTTCCTCTGACACTTTCCTAGATTCTAAGATGTTTCCAGTGACCCCAGAATTGCAAAACCTCAGTTCATCTCATAATCTGTTCCCTGACATTGGCTCCTTAAACATATTAATCAAATTTGCCAAATAATTTCCCCCGTTCAAGGGCATGAATCATATAACATTTCTTCCTATTTTTTCACTATTTACAGAGATTTCTTACACTGTTACTATGCCTCATAACCACTGTTTCGAATTCACATTTGGGAGGCAGTATTCTTAAGAAAGAAATTCTCAGTGCCGAGTCTGCTGACTCCCGCTTCTCTATGAATTTGGACTCTGGTGGGCTTCTGTTTGTCAAAAGTTCCAAATTCAGTTGCACGTGATTGCCTTTGTAATTGGTCTTTCGTTGTTTTTGTTGAAGTTTTTGCTATATAGTTCATTCTGAACTTGAACTCTCTCTCTAGCCCAGGGAACTCTTGAACTCAAGGTCCTGTGCCCCTAACCTCCCCAAGAGCCGAGGTGAATTGAAAACACTGCCCAACTGCTCCTCTGCTTAGCTTGTGAAACAGTGCATTTCCCCTCTGTGTCTTTCACCAAGTCCACTTCTGTCGGTGTCCCTGTGTCCCTGTCGGCCTTCCCAGGACACCATTCTTTATTTCTCTTGTTTAAACCTCACGTTTTTATCCAGATTAATTTCTGCAACCGCTTCTTTTCATTGCTCAGCTGTCCCCGCTCACACTGGCCAACCTTCCTCACTTCAAGTCTGGGTTCTGCCTGGGGACTGAGCCCTCATTTCTGCACGTCTATTTCACTTCCTCAGCTACACCGAGAAACCTTGGGACCCCAAACATAATATCTCAAAGCTCCTTTGTACTCCGCAGTGACTGACACAAGTCTAGAAATAAAGCAAGTGATTAATGTTCATTTGTATAACTAACACATGATTTTCCTGGTTTTCACTGTTGGATTGTGTCGAAACCACATCAGCTCACTGCTAGTTTTCAGCGTGTGTCCTCTTGGTTTTTGCAAACACATCTCTGCCATTTGCCACAAATAAGTGAGGTGGACGTTGCATTTCCTTTCTGAAAAGAGTAGAAGCTAGGAGAGAAAGAGGGAGGGAGAGAGGGAGGGAGGGAAGGAGGGAGGGAGAGAGAGACAGACGGAATTAGAGATAACACCAGCCCTGTGTTGGTCATAGTTTTGGGGATAATAAAAAATTCGGTAGCATTTACCAACAGTTTATCACATATCTCCAGATGAAGTGAAGTCAAGAAGAAGGAAGGGAAGCTGTGTGTGAAAGGGCAGGATAGTAGGTCCATGAACCACACCAGTCATGATGCTCCCTTCTCCTGCCTGGTCTGCCTTGCTCATATCTTTGCGATCTTCCACAAGGGCCCCAAGAGACGCATGTACAGAAGAGGCAAACGGAGGCAGCAGGGTTTTTTGTTTGTTGTTTTTGTCGTTGCTTACTGGAGAAATGACTCCACACTGCACTCCCAAACTGGCTGGCCACAAGGGGCTGCTTTGGTTTATCTTCAGAAATGGGAACCTAGTCCAGATTGTTGAGTTCCCCTCCCTCCAAACACACCTTATCAAATCTAGTCTTCACACTGATGACAAAGAAAGATGTGGAGAAAAAGGAGTGAGTAGGAGAACATTCTAGAAGATTCAGCTCTTCTGTTTACATAGTTGAGTGCAGAAGTGAGAGAGCTGCAGGCTGCTGTTGAACTTGTCCCATAGACTCCCTTGTAGCTGGGGCTCTCCTGAGTACCAAGTTCCTGTTAGTGTACTGTGAGCTTAAGCTAACCTACATGTTTAAGGGGTGGGAAGCTGGACAGACTTAAGAGACGTATCTAGAGGAAAGGGAACTTTAGGATAGTCTGCCAGCCCTTCAATTGTTTTTATATTTAATCACATAACAGTCACCTTACCTCAGAAAAACCAGACATCATCCTTTGCTTTGTTTTTTTTTTTTTTCTGATTGCTTTTTGAGACCAGGTCTTAATTGCTATATATCTCAGGCTGGCCTCAAGTTCACAGTAATCCTCCTGTGTCGGCCTCACAAGTACCAAGGTTACAGGCATGAGCTGCTTTGCCAGTCCTGTTTTCTAGAAGTTAGAGGAGACAATAAGAAAGAAGGGATAGGATAGGAATTGGTTGCCCATTACTCAAATCCCAGCACTCCAGAGGCAGAGGCAGGCGAATCTCTATGAGTTCAAGGCTAGCCTGGTCTACAGAGTGAATTCCAGGACAGCCTGGACTAAGCAGGTTAACCCTGTCTCAAAAAACATGTATGTATGTATGTATGTATGTATGTATGTATGTATGTATGTATGTATGTATGTATTTATGTGTGTGTGTATGTGAAGGGAAAATAATCTAATGGTCTAAATGGTATAAAAGTGACAAGCAATGAAAATTTGCTCATTTAAAAAAGTGAAGAGGGAAAAGATTTTGGAAATTTGTACAATGATGTCGTTTATCCCTTAATTCAGGGTTTTATTTTGCTAAGTTTGCCAGACTTAGTTCCTAAGAGGATATGATGACATTGAAAGGTGAAGCCTATGCTATGTTAACACTGGAACAGGCTTTCTGACTCCAGCAACCAGTGTTCTGTTTCCAGGCAGTCAGCTCATTGAACAGTGAACAACTTGAAGTCCAGCAATTTCTCTCTCCCACCTGTTTCTTGTGCATTTATTCTTCTCTCCTGCTTCTCTATCAACCATTCTGACCCACATGTCTTTCTGTCTGTTTCTGGCCCACTGAAATCAAGATTCCCTTGTGATGGTTGAGGTTTTTACAAATAACTTGTGGTATTGCTCTGCCAGTGTAAAAGGTGACTGAAGGAACATCAAACCCTGGATCCTAGACAAATAATGTGGACTTGGGTTTTCTCTCTCATAACCTGCTGTAGATAGAATATTGTTAGGGTCATATAATGCCATTTGTGAGAGATGCTGAGGGTAACTCCAGGATACCCTAATAGTTCATGTTGGTGAGCACAGAATGAAAAGACCTCATGTTCTTAAAAACCATCACACTATGATTCCAAACAGCTTATCCTATCAACACACTTGGATGGTAATGTGTAGTTATGAATATGTGAAATGCTGTTGCTGAAGGCTTTTCTTTTTCTTTAGCATAAAGGATATTGATCAACTCCAACTAAAGACGTATCCTTGGATAATAGCTCTGAGCTGGATTGAGGCATTGCTTCAGTGCTGAGTTCTGCAGGCATAGTGCTTCAAATGAACAAGTAGGATCAGTTCCCCAGACGCCCTTGGAGTTTGTAAAATGGGTGCTCTGAACCCATTTTAACCCAGACGTTATGACCCTGCACATGGCTCTCCTGTGCATGAATCAGGCCACGGAGGCATTTTTATTTGCTATAACTTTCTTTGAGGTTAAATGTTCGTAATGATTTATTTCGGTAGTTAGCTAAAATATTTGCGTGCTATTTAGACAAAGTAATGGAGAGGGCAGCATTCTGGACTTTGAAGAATGGAAATGGGAGAATCAAGCTTCTGAGAAAAATGTATCATCAACCATGTAAAAAGCTAGATTTTGGTCGAGACTAATTAATTGTGGCTCAATTTTTGTTCTAATACCCTTGAAGACATCAGACGTTAATCTCCTTTCTCTCGTTTGGAGAAGCTCCTGAAAAATTTAAGTGAACAAGAGGTGGATTAAATTAGAGTTTTCTCGAAAGCAATGATTGAAATTTATCATCAAGTGTTGCCGTGTTATCCCTCAACATACCGACCCACTAATTTTAGAAACCATCCTTCTTTGTCATCAAAAATCAATTTAATGCCATAAAATGTGTTTTTAAAAAATCAGAGTCTCTGGAAAGATTGTTGTGGAGGGGTTGGTTGGGAACAACAAAGTCTGGCATATCTCAGAACAACCCTGCAAAGGTGGGTCTCTGCATGCACTCCCTCACACCATTTATTCCGAGGCTCATCCGTCCCCAGATGTTGCCATCTTTGGAGCCATACATCATCAGAGTGAGGTGCTCTTATAATGTATTGCGCTAATACGTTGTGCGAAGGACAGCACTGATGATAAATTTCTTAAATGATGGTGCTGTCGAGGGCTAATGACTCTAAGAGCAAATGCAAGGGGTGCAGCTCTTTCTTTTTCAGGCTTGAGCAAAGAACACAGAAGACATCTCAAAGCCACTCTTACTTGGGATGATGTTGAAATAGACAGGATGCCGAGCCCTGTGCCACACACTTCGGCAAGTTGAGGCAAATGTGAAGAATAGGCCTTTTCAATTCAATATCATTGCTGATTTCCTCTCTTGCCAGTTTTTTTTTTTTGGAAGGGATTTTTCTTTGTTTTGGCTATCTAAAAGTTATCCAGGTGTCTTGTTTGACAGAAAGGAAACACATAATTGAAGTCACATTGTTTCTTGGGGACTGGGGAAATGATGGGCTTTCTGCTCCTTTGAATATGTATAATTAGTTTGAAACTTTCCTTTGCCTAGTAGGTACATCTGTAAGACTGATGATCATGTGGTCATGGTCAGGATGGCTGATCTGCCAGCATGTGTGCTGGGAGAAACTCCTGTTACAACATACCATTTGTGGGAAGATGATACATGGCTGTTGGGATTGGAGCTGCATCTCACCCAGACCCAGGAAATTCCTATTGTTGTTGTTGTTGCTTGTTTGTTTCTTTTATGTGTTGGGAAAGAAGCAGTTCTGGCTTTGGGAAACCAGTAGGCAGAATAAGGAAGCAGATAATGGAATATTTTGGTGAAAGTCATTACTGTATGCTGTGTGGTGATGTTAAAGCTTTGTACTAAAACAGGGAAAACTCTAATAGAATACTTTGTGTGTGTGGATGTGTGTTGGTGTAGATGCACAGGTAGCTGTGTACCTGTGTGGTCTGTGAAACTTAGAAGACATCTTGGCTATTGTTTCTCAGGTCCCATTACCCTGACTTTTGAGGCAGATTCTCTCTGCCTGGTCTGAGACTCAAAGATTTGCCTATGCTGTCAGGCCAGGGAACCATAAGGACCTACCTGCCTGTTTATGCCTCCCCAGCACTGGGATTACAAGCACGTGTGACCATATCTATTTTATTTATTTATTTATAACATGGATTTTCCAAAACCAATTAAGCCATCACCATAGGTCTAGAATTTTGTCTTGACGCTTGGGGATAGGACCTCTGTAGACAGTGTCATTCACATTTCTTAGTTATATGATATGGGATGTCCTTCTGTATATGTGTTGCTTTTATTGAATAATGAAAAAAGCTGTTTTGGCCAACGACTTGGCAAAGTAAAGTCAGGCAGGAAATCCTAATAAAGATATACAGAGAAAGTAGGCAGAGTCAAGAGATGTCATTTAGCTGCAGAAGGATAAGGACATGCCAGAACCTTACTGGTAGGTCAAAGCCTCATGACGATACACAGATTAATGGAAATAGGTTAATTTAAGATGTAAGAGTTACTTAAGAAAAAGCCTGAGCTAATAGGTCAAATAGTGTTGTAATTAATATAGTTTTGTGTGATTATGTATGTCTGGGCAACTGGGAAATGAATAAACAGTCTCCAGTTACAAATAGAGCCAAAAGAATATATACAGACACATATATATTTACATATATACATATGTATAGTTTCCTAGATTAAAAAATTTAATTCTAAATGTCACCCGTGTATAGGGTTTTCTCCTTGCTGATAATTGTTACCATATAAGGATTCCTATTAGGTTTATTTCTCTGCCAGTTAAAGTTAAAGTTGGAGACAGTCTCAAGAACAATAGATAGCGACAGAGAAATCTTGAACCGGGCAAACAGGAGAAGGCCGGATCAGCCGTTAAAGAAGGGCTTTTATTAGGGGAAAGGAAACACATTCAGAAGGCACACAGAGAAAGGTTCAAGGAGTGATATTAGTAAGCCTAGTTTCTCCTCGAGGGTTGGGGGTTTTAAAAGTCTGTGAAGGGTCTTCCTTCACTAATTTAGTCCGTGTCTGAAGAAAGACAGTATGGCTGACTGCCAAACAGCTTTGTGTAGACATGACCTGATCCTGCCTCCAGCTTATTGACTGAGTCCTTATCAGAAATCCCACTAGCAGGAGAAAACATTTGACCAGAAAACAAAATATCTAGGCATTTTTTTAAGCTAATAGGCATTTATCTCATGTCAGAGAAAGAAACCACCATCGTGGGAGCTCACCATCTTTATTACTTAGTCATGGCCCCCTCTCCCTATCTGAATGCCTCTTGGAGAATCTAACTTATACTCCCTCATAAAGACAGTAAAAGTGAAATATCTGGACATTTCCAGGCACTCTTTCCAGTATTCCCATGGATTGTGCGCTGAATGGAGACAGGCTCAGTTTTTAGATTCATTAGACAGACGAATAACAGGCTTAGCGAGAGCATAACAGATTCTTGGTGACTATATAGAGCCAACATTTGGACCTTCTGACTCCCGAGACAAGTTATTCCGTATTGCATCTTATGTATTTTAGAATTAATCTTGAGTCTCATTTCACATCACAACATCAAAGGGGGAGTATTGAGTTGTAGGCTCAGTTAAAAAAATAGTGTTATTGCCTAGTTTATTGTTTTCCAACAGGCCAGATATGCTTAATTCACCCCTTCCTCTGCCAAATGTCCATATCGTCTGAGCAGATCCTTTACCCTTCAGTGGGTGCACTATGAATGTTGATACTTTTACAAAATTGTGTACATGTGTTCTCATGTGTGAATTCAGGTGGAAAAGTGTTTGGCCTGTGTGTGGAGGTCAGAGGACAATCTTAATTGTTGGTCCTTATTTTCCATCTTGCTTCAGGCAGGTTCATGTGTGCTGTTGAAAATGCCAGGTTAGCTGGCCTGCAAGCTTCCAGATGTTCTCTCATCACTGCTTCCCACTGCTGGCACTATAGATGTACACTCTTGTTTTGGGAATTTGTAGGCTCTGGAGATGTTTGTGCATTGAGTACTTTATGCCACACAGTACCTCCTTGGTCCAATGTTGAGGTGTTTTAACAATTCATTTCACTAGCATTGGGATGATGGATAAAAGTAGGAAGGAATCTCTCCTTTATCAGACGTAGTCTGATGTCCCTCCTGAGATTTTTTTTGTCTACACTGAAAGCTACAACAATGGGATTAAATTCTGTTAGCAAGGAGACAGCATTACCTTTCCATTAATAATCCCTGTTGTATAGCTCTATCCTCCCAGCAAATCCAGTCACTCCCCTCATAGGACCCGGCACAACATCTGTTATCTGCTTACAAATGATCGTCTCAACCAGCCTGCTAACTAGTGACATTCCCTCATAGAAGTAAGAGCTGTGGAGGGTTGCTAGACCCTCGTCTGAGCATCCAGTCACTCCACTCAGCCAAAATCCTATGCAACTTTGTCCTATAGAAGTTATAGAAGAGGCGGTCTCAGGGACGGGATAGATGATGTAGGCTTTGAAAGGCTAAGAGAAGCAGAGCTCCGTCTACACAGCATCTGTGGAGCATCATCCTTGCACCAGCTTTAGGATCACACACACACTTTTGTAACCCCTTACCCACCCTATGCAAGCAAGTCTAATAAACTCATTGTTTCCTCAGGGTGAATTTTTGAGAGAATTTCATAGCAATCTTTTAATTGCTTGATGAAAATAGCTATTTGTTGACTTGGGTTCTTTGAGGCAGTGGCCATGTCTTCTGACAGGAATATGCAGGGGAAGCCCTTACTTCTTACTGCTTACCGTGTGTTACATTAGAAATGTCTCTTTTTTTTAACTATCCGTTGCCTGAAGTTTTCTTGATTCCATAATTATTCTTACTGACTTAATTGTTGTAGAATATTATTTTAAGGTGTGTTACATTTGTTTATGCTCTGAAACATTTGTTTAACGAGGTAAAGACATGTTGCTTTTGTTTAAGTCTGTGAAGCTGTGATTCTTTGCCTGTCTAAAACACCTGATGGTCTAACAAAGAGATGAATGGCCAATAGCAAGATGGGAAACAGGATAGGCAGGGCTGGCAGGCAGAGAGTATAAATAGGAGGAGAACTCTAAAAAAGAAGGAAGAGAACGAAGTTAGGAGGAGGACAGTGGCCAGTCGTCTAGCTACACAGCCAGCCACGGAGTAAGAGTGGAAGGAAGATTATAGAAGCAAGAGAAAGATAAAAGCCTAGAGGTAAAAGGTAGTGGGGATAATTTAAGTTTAGAAAAGCTGGCAAGAAACAAGCTAAGCTAAGGCCAAGTGTTTATAAGAAAGAATAAGCCTCTGTGTGTAATTTATTTGGTTGCAGGGTGGCGCACCCTGCAAAAGAGTAAAGAGTAATAAAACAACCAACAACACTTAATTGTACGTAAACAAAAATACTTCCCATTTTAATGGATTTTTCTTGATGAGTTTAATTTTGTCTCATATTTTATAGAATATTTATCAAATATAAATGTCAGTAATGGAAGAAAACAAATGCTAATATAAAGTTTTATTTACCTTTTTTCCCCAATAAACTTGCCCAGAGGTCAGTGAGAAATCTAAGTAATAGGAATAACACTTAGGAGGGCTTAATGCTAGACTTCAAGCTAAGCATTTTAAAATTCTCTTTATTTTACTTTTGATATATTGTCCCTTTTAGATTTTTAATTTCTTTGTAGAAGTGACAGAGACTAAGACCTGCCAACTATCTCAAGTTTCCTTCTTTACTAATTTTCTTTAAGTTGAAAGAATAAATGTAATGAATAGTAACAGAAGAATAAATGTAACATATAGTAACAGAAGAATAAATGTAAGTATAGTAACAGAAGATTAAGTGTAATGTAGAGTAACAGAATCCTAGAAAACGATTTGTTCCATCCTTCTTTATTCCATCCTTCTCCAGTCACTTTGGAGCCATTTTGAGGTAGGGATATTTGTAGCTAAGAAGTCCTGTGACCTTGGTAGAGCATAGCAAGTGAAATATCAGGTAGTCTTATTTTTCTCTGTTCATGAACAAAATGAAACTTTAAGACTCAGGGGCTTGGAGAGACAACTCTGCAGTAGCAACTCTTGTTGATTGCAGAGGACCAGGGTGGGTTTGCAAGAGCCAAATGAGGCTGCATATAAATACAGCTCCAGGAAATCCAATGCCCCTCTCTGACATCTGTGGATATCTGCATACACACACACACACACAAACACACACACTAACATACACACACACAAACACACTCCCCCACCCCCCACACCCACACCCACACACAAACACAAACACACACACACACAAACACACACACACACTTTTAACCAAGTATTAAGACCCAGAATTAAGTAACATCAGTAGCATTTGATGTTTTCATGAGAAGTGTGAAAATGCCCTCTCCCTGCAGAGTGAGAAGAGCTGTGATGCTAGTGTTCTCTAGAATTTATCATTTGCATATGCTATTCAATGGCACTAGAAGAGGGGCTCTCAGGTGTCTTTTGACCTGACAGGGTAGAACACTATTCAATGAAGGAAAAAAAATAGTTTTTCAACAAATGGTGCTTTTAAAGCTGGATACCCACATACAAAAGAGGGATGCTGAGCTCCAACCTTAAGCCACATACAGAAGTAACTCAAAATGAATCAGAGATTAGAGCTGAGGAGGTAGCCCTATGAAGCTCTGTCTTAACTAACTAGGGTTTCTATTGCTGTAAAGAGACACCACGATCTCAGGAACTCTTATAAAGGAAAACATTTACTTGAGGTGGTAGTTTACAGTTCAGAGGTTCAATTCATTATCATCACGTCAAAGAGCATAGTGGCATGCAGGCAGAATCACTGGTGTTGATCAGAAGACAACAGGAAGTGGACTCAGACACTGGGCAGTATCTTGAGCATAGGAAACTTCAAAGGCCACCTCCACAGTGACGCACTTCCTCCAACAAAGCCAAATCTACTCTTAACAAAGCCACATCTCTTAATAGTGCCATTACCTGTGAACTTGTGGAAGCCAATTACATTCAGACTACCACAAGCCCTTAGAAGATGTGGAGGAAAACCTTTATGACATGGCGATTGGCAATGAGTTCTTTTATTTTTTAAGAAATGACACCAAAATTACTGGCAACAAGGGAAAAAGGAAGAAAGAACTACTTTCACATTTGAAAACTTGTTCATTAAATGACAATGTCCAAAGAATGAAAGCCCAATGTAGAAAAAAAGGATTGCACTCATGAATAACGTGTATCAATGACTAATCTTACAAGACATAACAAACTATTGTCACTTACTAATAATAATCTAGTTTAAAAGTGGAAGAAAAACATATTTTCTTTGACCCTTTTCCATTTGTTTGTTATATTCTGAGTTTTTTTTATCAAGTTTTATTTTATTATTATCATTTTTTTAGATACCTGTTTGTATTCTAATGAAAGAGAGAAAGAAAGGGTGTGGATTTGGGTGCGTCAGGAAATGTAAGGAATATGGGATGACCTGAGGGGAACCATAACAGAACAGATTGCATTAAAAATCAATTTTCAGTAAAAACAAAATAAAGTGGGTGAATGTAGAAGTAGAGTATTAGTCAGCTATACAAGGCAACAAACTTTGGAAGCATAGTAATGTATAGAAGAAACAAGAACCTTATGCTAAAGTGACTTAAGCAAGACAGAAAGAGCAAAGATGCTACTTCAGTGGGGTTAGACAAATCCACAGAGATAGCAAAAGGGGGACTGCCAGGAGGTAGAGAAGGTGGAGATGGAGAGTTATTAATTTATGAGTTTCGAGATTCTTTGGAGGATGGTGCAAAGTTCTAGAAAGGGTGGTGATAATAACACAGCATGTCACACTTAATGTCACTGAACTGTGTGTTAAAATTGTTTATGTCATGTATATGATATGTACATCCAAGCGGGATAAAATACTGTTGGCCATAGAAAAGACTAAGTAGGCACTAAAGAGAAAAGCTAAATATAGACATTGCTCACAATTATAGGGCCTATCCTTTTTAACAGATGGCAAACATCCTTTCAGGAGAATGTAGAATCATTGTCTTAGGTGTATGTATAGATAGTGGGATATTGGTTATCTTGGGAAAGTGGAACCAGCTTAGCTTTCTGAGAGAGTTTGGTTCTAAAGCAAGTAAGTGATGGTTGATGAGCTTAGCAGTGGCAGAATGGTTCCTCATAGCTACCAAATGGCATTAGCACAGTGCCAGGCACTCAGAAAAGAGCTGTTATCTGTATGCTAACACCACTAGATCCCAACAGAAGTAGGCCAATTTTACATGAATTCTAAATATTACTTAGGAGTTGCTTTTTACACATTTTTGTGAGCAACACAGTTTTTTATTTTTTTTTAAAAAATCAGTCATGGTTTTACAAAATGGGAAAATAATGCAAACTGCCCCCACTCAGTCAGGAGCTCTGAGTTTCCACTTTGAATTTGTAGGAGTTTGGAAACATGATTCTTTCAGGGGTTGGAGCTCATGATTTTGATCAGTCAATTAACATTGCTGGGCTGCCTCACTGAATGGCCACCCGTATTTGTATTGAATTTATGTCAGAGTGTATCAAGCAAATAGGAGGAGAAGGGTATATGGGAAAAAATCTTTCAAATTAATTTGAAGAAGTCTAGAGTAGACAAAATATAGGCCACTTACTTAAATTACCTTGAAGCTAACTTTTTATCAGTTGAGTCTATAGCAACAAAGATTTTTAAAAAATATTACTAATGAGATAAAACATATGTTAAAAGACAGCAGTGAGTTATGATCCATACACTTACATGTATACACACACACACATGGATTCTTAAATATTTCTTTTCCCCCTCTTTCTTTTACTTATTCTTTTTAAATTTCAAAGGATAGGAAGAAGCCCTCTTTTCTTGTTGTTGTTGTTTTTTTTTTTTTNTTTTGAGACAGGGTTTCTCCTAGTTTTGGGGCCTGTCCCAGAACTAGCTCTTGTAGACCAGGCTGGCCTCAAACTCATAGTGATCTGCCTGCCTCTGCCTCCCAAGTGCTGGGATTAAAGGCGTGCACCACCATTGCCTGGCCTTATTTGTAACAGTTTGAGCAGAAACAAAAGTCCTTGGTCATATTTTGACAATGAAGGGTTCAGACCTGAAACTTTGTATTATGGAGTTGGTATCTTAATTACTTAGACGTGTTCAAAAGACATTGATTTTGATAAGCGGTGCCTTGGGAAGAGCTAAAAGGCTTTGTGGATCAACATGGCTAAGAAATGTTTGAGGGATACTATGATCCAACTCCCATCAGAGCACCTCCTCCCGGAGGTGGGAGCCCAGGCCAAGAGAGAAGCCAATAGAGATTTGTGGCACACAGTAGCAAGAGCTGCGACTGGTCACGCACAGAGAACTGGTGTCATACTCCTTGTTTAGATGACTAAGTAAAATCTAATAAGGTATACTGAGTACTCTGGGGCCTGCAATCTATCTCACCCTTTAGAGTCTATGCACAGGCTACTTCGAACACAGTAGAATTGAGCTGTGTCTCTCTGCTTTTCTTTGAGGACTTTCTCTGAAGGGTCGTGACTTGGATGTACAAAATAAAAGTGCCCAGAAATCAGACCTTCAACAGCAGCCTGCCAGTGAGCATCAGATGGAAGCCAGTGGTCTCTCAGTGGACAGTCTAAGAAACAGTTTGGGTAATTTTCAAAGGTCCCAGTGTTGCCATGTTGATGATGACAGCTGCACTGATGTCTCTTTCTTCCTCTTCTCACTCTTCGAACCCCTGTCTCCTGCTTTGGAGGACCCTTTCCCAAGGAACTAGGAAGCAGGACTCTGATTTTGGCTGCCGTGTTGGAGGACCCCAGAGTAGGGGAAGCAGGGTTCAGGCTCCTCTTCATGTGATCCTATTCAACTTGACACCAGAAACACCAGTGTAGATCTTGAGTTTCTTCATCTCTCTGTCTCTGTTGACCTCCTCCCCTCCTCCCTCTTGCCCTCCTCCTGTTCCAAGCTTTACCCCATTCATCTCCCTTTTCCATCTCCCTCTAACAGCTAGAGAAAATATTCTTTCCTTCCCTCCTTTCCCACCCCCACTCTTTCCTTCCCTCTTTTCTTTCTTTTTGGTGCTGAGGATGGAACCTAGTGCTTTGCATATGCTAGGCAAGCACTCTACAACTTAGCTACATCCCCAGCTGTATGTGGGCTCTTTGCATTTTTAGCAGTTGATTATTTGGTGTGTGAGTGAGCAGGGAGAAATCACTTCTGAAAGCTAAGTTGTGTTATTAACTTGGAGGGAATTTGGGGATGACAATTGTCTTTAAATTGACTTCTCAGAGATAGAAAAGACCTCTCATTGAAACAGGACAAACCTGCAAAGGCCCACAGATGCAAGGCTTCAGCCATGGTCCTCGCAAGGGCTGGGTATCATCAGAGGAAGAGTCTTGGGCATACAACTTTGATTGAAGAACACGCGTTTGAGCATCCCCTTTATGAAGTGCTTTGGAGGATGCTGCAGGAATAAAAAGGAGAACATTTAATTTATATTAGCTGTAAGTTAAGTTTATGGCCCTGCACAATTTCCTCCTCAGTACACTGTCAGTTCTCCCGAAGCTCTTCTTATCAGCCATTTGTTAGTATAGTAGTGTAGCATGGTGATTTCAACGTGTTGGGCTTTGAAGTCCAACAGATACAGGATAAATTCCAGCTTCCCACTTACCGGCTAAGCACGATTTACATATATAAATTAATTTCTAGGTTTTGATTCAATGTCTGTACTAAAACTCTTGTAGCAACTGCCTTGTTGATATATTATGAATAATAAAGTTGACGCTGAAATTATACATGGGAAAACAGATAATGTCACCGGTAAATACTGAGCCAGGCAGTTGGTTACTCAGCTTAAAATCAATATCAGGGTGTCAGGGTGATACTGATCACAGCAGATCACCAAAGTGGGTATCATCTCATTCATGTCCTGATGGGGATCCCGAGGCTCAAGGAGATTAAGATGTGTGCATAGTCACTGGACTAGGATGAAAAGGAGATGCTTTTTTTTCTGCCTATACATGTGTGCACATGTTCACGTGTGAATATTGTTACTTGTGCACATGATGTATGTGGAGGCCAAAGATGACCTTAGGTGCTTTTGCTCATGTATTTTCAGTCTTAGTTTTATGAGACAGTGTTTCTCACTGTCCTGAGTTTTGGCAGTTCAACTAGACTGATGGACCAAGAATCCCAAAGATCTGTGTGTCTCTCTCTCTGTTCTGCTTCCCCCTGTGCTGGGTTAAAAGCATCTGCCAACAAGTTCTTTTACGTGGATTCTGGTTCTGGGAATCCAGCTTGGGTCCTTTTTCTTCCATAGCTACACTGTATTGACTCAGCTATTTCCCAGTCACCATCAAAGTCTATTCCACAATCCTGGCCTCTTTAGAGAAAAGCTAAGAGCAATACTACTGCTTAGCTTTAGATAATTGGGATCCTGAGCAGTGAGACTCAGATGCTACTCTGTAAATATAAAATCCTGTCCCAGGATCTGAAATTCTAGGTCCATGCTGTGGACTTTCATGGCTGTGGGTTACCCAAGCAAGGGAGAGAAGATGGCAGTGTTGAGGACATACAGGAGAGGACGCTTAGCCACTGCATCCCATTTCAGTGCATCTGTTTCTGTCACTCCGTGTGCCATTCCTACCACCTGCCAGTCACCCCTGCCATGGGTGCCTTGGGAAACTGGGTAGAGGAGCTTTTTTCTACATCATTTTGTTTGTCATAATTAAGATGCAAATCAGAATCTCCAAGGCTGCAAGGGTCATAAATGGGAACCTTGCTACATCTCCGAGTTTTCACAGATTTCAGTGCTTTGGTTCAAATCCAGACACTGTCGGGAGACAGTCAAAAGGGCTGCTGAATGGTAACTGGGCAGGAGTGCTCAACTCTCAGTGAGATACTTCGCTGGTACCAGAGGCATTTAATTTTCACAGTCTTGCAGTAAATTTAAAGGCAAATTATAAAAGCAAGGCTCGGTTTTGGTAAGGTTCAAATTTATGTGAGCTGTGATTTCTTCTAACTAGACTGTGGGGGCGGCTGGCTAAGAAAGTTTCGTTTGAAAGACCTATGCCGACGTGTCCTGAGTGGAAACTTCCAGCCTTTGTAAAATTTCCAGTGGCGCCGCTCTGAATACTCTTAGGTCACGTAATAGACATAGGTGTGAAAAGTGGCATCTGGCCACTGCTGAAAAAAAAACTGTTTTAATGGCTAGGGCAAAAGTTAGGGACCAAATCATTTTGTCTAATGTATTTAAGGTACTCTCTTGGTTTCTGTCTCTGCATTTAAAGGTAATAACTGCTTAATTTTGTAACTTGTCTTTCACCATAGGACGTGGAGGCCTCTGTGCTTGGTGATAGCATGGTATTGCAGGTGGCTGAGCCTCATCTTCTTCATCTGCTGCATATGGGTGTGGACGACCTCATCACTGTGATGCCCCCTGGGATTCACCTCAGTTGGGCTTGCAAAGCTCTGATCGTGGTCCCTGTGAAGTAAAGACTCATGACAGGGGGTTAATACTGCACTCATTAACAGCAAAGAGCCTTGGTATTCAAGGAGGAACAAAAATTATTTGTGACTCTGGAGACTGAGAAATACAGCATCTGCATTAGTGATTCTAAACCTTCCTAATGTTGCGACTCTTTAATACAGTTCCTCATGTTGTGGTGAACCCCCATCACAAAATGATTTTGTTGCTACTTTGCAACTGTAATTTTGCTACTGTTATGAATCGTACCAAACTGGTTGCAACCCACAGATTGAGAATCACTGATCTACAGGTTTTGGTTCCTGACAATAGCTTGGTCCCTAGATTCAGTGGCTTGGAATGAAACTGCCATTCAACGTAGGTAGCAAAAATACATTCCTGCCTACACCATACTTCTTCCCACATCGCTAAGAATACAGATCTTTTCATGGTGAACCAGGGCTCCATTTTCACACGTGGCTGCTCATATCTTTCATTTGTGGTTTCAAAGGAGCAATGCAGTGAGAGAAAATGAATGACTATATTCTTGAAGACTAACCTGGGAAGACAAATCAAGCTTTGGATATCCCATTAGAGAATCTGTGCTATTTAAATTTCTAAAATGAGCTGTTCTAATGTGTCCTCAAGCTTATGTCTGCATCTGCTTGAATAAGAGCTTTTAGTAATTTCTTCCAACAACGCCTATGAAACAGCCTCGGGTGAAATGCCATTTAGCCATTAATTGTGGACTTGTCATAAAGTAACGAATGACCCCAGATTTTGGTCATTGAAATAGAATTCAAGGCATTGTTTTGAATTAAAAATCATCACGAGACTAAGAATGTGGCATTGTGTGCTTGCTAGAAGCCCCGCAGCCAACAGCGCACTGTACCAGATCTTACCTTCTTTTGCTCTTTCTGCCACCCCCTCCCGTCATCTCTCACCAGAGAGAACAGGTGAAGAGGTTGACTTGTAGATCTCATTTCTTCTGTTTTGCTGCTTGTGAAGTCTGCCAACAGAATCCACCTTGACAAAGTCAAGGACTATGCGTTTAATGTTGAACTGAGTGAATAAATTATGCATGAAATTGTGCCGGAGTCTCTAGTGTGCAGAATTGCTCCTTTTGATATGAAAGGTTAATTCAGAAAGGAGTCCAAAATAGCTGGAAATTGTGAGGATAAGTGGAGAGTATTCACTGTTGTGAGCTGTTATTACTAGAAATTGCATTCCCTCTCTGGCTTCCCCGGAGATTTCGCTTTGCCAGTGAATATAAACTGTACTCAATAGAATAGCATTTAGGAGTAACAAGAGTGTATGTCCACACACAATAAAATATTCTAATGGTGTTTTAAAAAGAAGTTGTACTTTTTCATGTATATCATGCACCCCAAGGAAGAGTTTCTATTGCATTTAGGTTCAGAACAAGGCATATTGAAAGTAATGAGTTTTGAGCATGTATGCATTACAAGAGGTTTCTTGGGACTCCCATTCCCGAGCCAGACTGGTCCTGCCTCAGATCAGTTATGCAAACCTGATTTCTGATAAGGCCCAAAGCATCCTTGCTCAGAGAAGGAACAACCCCAGATTGTTCTATCGCTCCATCTTACACATCCAGCTCTAATTTAATCTTCGGTAAATTTATGGGGCTTTTCAACCTGCTTCACTTAAATGTCCCTTTTACACATACCCTTATATCATTTTTATGTTAGTTCATTATTTTCAGCAGGCAAAAACGTGTAGTTGGCTAGAAATCTAAATTTTACTTAAAATACACATCCACATATTTTTGGAGCTTGTTAGAGACTCCCTTTTTGCGTTGCTCTCACAGGGGAGCGGAATTATCCTCCAGACTGCAGACGTTGTTTATTTTTGTCACTCGTGTGTACATTCTCAGAAACCATCTCCTTAGCCTGCACTGGGCACCAGGAGTTTTTTCCCCCTCTAGTAATAAAATGAGATCATTGCTGACCTGAGGTAGTTTTCGTTTTAATTCTATCCTTGTATTTATAAACTGTGAGACTACATTATCCTGTTAGGAACATTGAGAGAGAAACTTTAGTGCTCCGTGTTGGTTTTTTTTTTTTTTAACAATTTGATCTTCATGTGATGTATTAAAATGTGTTCGGGGCCAAGCAGATAAGCATGTTTTGTGTGGGTTCTTTATCATTTGGTATTTGATTTATTTGTGTATTTTGCATGGAAGGAAACTTTGGGAAATTCTCGATTCAGGAAGACAAATTGCTATGGTTTTTTAAAAATTGAACACATTGAAAATATTGGTGTATTAAAAAATTGATCTGATTACTCTTTTAAACCTTTTTAGTCTTGATTTTAAAATGTTGATATAAATGTGTGTGTATATATTCATATATATATATACACACACCTATATATTTTGGCATGGGAAGATCTCTGCACATTTGGGAATATGATGAGTTAAAATAAAAATGTTCCCTCAAGCACCAAAGTGATGCTCAAGGCTGTGATGCTTTCTGGTATTGCTAAGGGGCATCTGAAATGACTAATACCAGGCCTGATCATTAATTCCAAGAGCCTCAAGTTTCTTTATTTTGCTGTCTGTGACATTAATCTGAGTCCTGGACAGCAAAGTGGCTGCCCCTGTAACCACCCACAGTACACAGGGAGAGTGTGCTATACTGGTCGGAGTGGCAACCGAAGTATTTGTGGAATGGACCTGGGTAGCTAAAACTGTTAAGACTTGCGAATTCAGTCCTCAGGCAATGTGGAATTGGGTTTGACATGCTCATGGCTGCAGGCATGACTGCCACGATCATGTTATATCCCATGCGAGGAACTACAGACCACTGAGGGATGCTGAGAGTGAAAGAAGGACTCTCTCTCTGTGGTGTAGTCCCCTACTTGGTTATTCAGTACCAGGTCTGCCTTAAAGTCATGCATATGTACCACTGAATAAACACAAGTTGTGTGTGTGTGTGTGTGTGTGTGTATTATGCATCTAGATGCATTAACGATAACAAAGAAGTGGTGGCCAGGAGTTTGAGAGGGAATAGAGGGGTCACATTGGAAGAGTTATAGGAAGGAAATGGAATGAAGAGAAATGATGTAATTAATTTTAGTAAAAGTTAATTAAAGAATTACAAAATAAGTCAGGAGAAAACATATGTCATATATGTAAATATTATATATATGACATGAAAATTCCATTTTTAATATTGTAGACTATATAAGGGAAAGAAAGAGTTCATGGTGAGGGGAAAGGGAGAGCAAGAGAGTGTTGAGAGAAAAAGAAAAAAATAGATGTGTTTCTCTTGTGCACACACACACATGCTGTGGGACAATGGTCTTTTATCCTGTTACTTGTATTATTTTTAATAAAATGCTGGTTGGCCAGTAGCCAGGCAGGAAGTATAGGTGGGGCAATGAGAATTCCGGGAAGAGGAAAGTTTGAGTCTGCAGTTGTGACCCAGAGGCAGAAGAAGTAAGATGTGACTGCCCCTCCGAATAAGGTACGGAACCATGTGGCTACCATAGACAAGAATAATGGGCTAATATAAGATGTAAGAATTCATTAATAAGAAAAGCCTGAGCTACTAGGCCAACCAGTTTATAAGTAATGTAGACTTCTGTGTGTTTCTTTGGGACTGAACAACTGAAGGACCAGGTGGGACAGAAAAACCTCTGTGAACACACACACACACACACACACACACACACACACACNTTTAATAAAATGCTGGTTGGCCAGTAGCCAGGCAGGAAGTATAGGTGGGGCAATGAGAATTCCGGGAAGAGGAAAGTTTGAGTCTGCAGTTGTGACCCAGAGGCAGAAGAAGTAAGATGTGACTGCCCCTCCGAATAAGGTACGGAACCATGTGGCTACCATAGACAAGAATAATGGGCTAATATAAGATGTAAGAATTCATTAATAAGAAAAGCCTGAGCTACTAGGCCAACCAGTTTATAAGTAATGTAGACTTCTGTGTGTTTCTTTGGGACTGAACAACTGAAGGACCAGGTGGGACAGAAAAACCTCTGTGAACACACACACACACACACACACACACACACACACACGTGTTTGGAAAGAATAGGGAACCATTTGCAAGGAAGAAGCACAGAGAGATAGGAAAGGATAGCAGCAAGGTATAGGAAAATACCCTCATATTTACCTATATATGAAAATGTCACAACAAAAGCCATTATTCAGCCTGCTGGGTAAACATTTCAAAAATAATTTCATGATGTTTTGGATAAACCGAAAATGCCCTTTTAAAATGTAGGTTCAGATGTGCTGAGCAGCTCAGACTGGATACTACTGAATGCCCTAGTCTGTAGCATTTGGGGAAAGTTGTGGAGGCAGGGGAGTAGCTGATTCTTAGCACCTCCACAGTGTGTAAGATGAACCATCATCGTGCCACACTCATGGGCACACACAGGCACAAGGGCATGGAGAAACAGAAATTGTGAGGGACATTCAGTCTGGCATTGGTTTATACAGATATTAAATATATAGAACTATCTGGGATAGAAAGCATATAATTTTACATATAAATATTCTTAAATGGTTGATAGTTTTAAATGTTTGCTGTGGCTATATTTAAATCCGTTTTCTTTCATGTGAAATAACACATTTTTAAATATAACACTGTATTATAGTATAAGTAGTAAATTTAAACATTCTATTTAGGCATGTTATTTAAATTTATAGTGACAGAATGTTCACTTTTAACCCAGTAATTTTTGCAGGCAAAGAGTCATGCAAAGAAACAATTTAGAAGCAAATGGAGACTCTTTTCTGCAAGTAATTAATACCTTTAAAAGCATGTTTAAAATAATTAGTTAAGCAGGAGAATCAATCTCTTTTAAAAGCTCCCAATTCCCCAGAGGCCCATTCACCAGCACACACCTGCTCACCAACTGCCAAACACCCTGGTACTTTTTCCCCCTTTTTTCTTTTTTCTTTTTGTAAACTGCCCATCTTTCTCTTTGGGGAGAGGAAATAGATATTCATTTTCTTAAAAATGTATATATTCCTATGCCCTATAACATTCAATGATGCATCCATTTCTCGTTTTGATGTGGCCAGTTTGTAGAAGTATGGTCTTAAAACTGTATCTAGAAAATGCACATGCATTGAATATATTGTTTGTGAAATATTAAATGCTGAAGGTTTCTTTTTCTTCAGTTGTTAAGCACAGATATGGGCATTTATTGCTCACGTGTTACCCTGGGAGAATCTGGGGCTTTATTAGCTTTTCTTAAAACCATGCAATCCATTCCTTTTAACTGTTAATGATCTTGTCTTTTGGCAAGTTTTTCTGACTAAAGATAACATCATAAAAGCATGCCTAAGTTAACCAGGAAGAAGGAAACAGCTGCTTCTTGTTCCTTAGTGGTTTATCATTGCGCACCTTACTTGGGGGCCCTAGAAAAGGCACTTTTTGAAAAGGAAGTCGAGTTTTTAAAGCATCACGGTGGCTCTTTGTTGGAGTTCTCTGTGTTGTGTGGGAGTCTGTGTCTTTTGAAAGGAATTTCTTTGTAACGACAGATTTTCTCTCTCTCACGAAAATTTTTTTTTCTCCTCGCTGGCAAAAAGTTTAATCCTCTTTCTTTTTCACTTTCCAGTGGATGGGGTGATCTTGGAAGAAAATCCATAGTTTTGAACAGACAGATTTAGAAGTGATGATAGCCCAGAGAAGTATTAGAAGTTAAAAAAAAAATCAAATGATTGATGCAATCGTCTAGGTGGGAAGTTTGTAGTTATGATGACTGGTCCCAAGGAATTACTGTCTCTCCCAGCTATTCAGGA
Organism: Bramus lutescens; assembly: GCA_001685075.1. Taxonomy (NCBI): domain Eukaryota; kingdom Metazoa; phylum Chordata; class Mammalia; order Rodentia; family Cricetidae; genus Bramus; species Bramus lutescens. The sequence continues at coordinate 72,454 of LOEQ01003152.1, read as the reverse complement.
ACTCATTCTAATCCACTCTGTATTGATGTTGGACAATCTGCAAAGTGATATGTGTAATGGATATTTTCGCAGCTGGTACCATGGGTATCCAACAGTAATATTTATTTTACAACTCATTACATTCTTATACTTTCTTATTTTGAGGCATTAAAATTAATGTTTACAACTGAGGCGATCTTTTTAAAAATTAACTGTACTATTTTGAAACCCAAGAGTCGGTTTCTTTCACTGTTATACAACACATTTTTTCTATTGTCAGTCACCACAAACTTGGCAGCTTAAATGATTCAAATCTATTAGTGTGTGCTTCTGCTCGCACCAGGAAAATGGAGGTGTGAGCAGGCCACACTTCTAACACAAGGCTGGAGGTAGCATATTTATTTACTGGTTCTCACTTTCCAGAGGCTGTGCATTACTCTCTGGCTCCTGGTGCCTGCATCCATCATCAAAGTCAGCAGTGCTGCACTCTTCTACTTCTTGTTCTTTGCCCACATCTGCTTCCTCTGGGCTACGGAAAGGCTCTGTTAAGGACTCACATGAAGAGGTGGGGTCCACTGATAAGATAATCCTTTATTTCAAGTTCCTTCCCTAGTTGTATTCTGTGAAGTTACTTTTGTCAGGTAAGGTCACATATCCACAGTTCTAAAGACCTGGGTAGAGCCATCATTAGGGCTCTGTTATTTAAAGACTTGAGTGGAGCTACCATTAGGGCTCTATTATTTAAAGACTTGGGTAGAGCTATCATTAGGGCTCTATTATCTAAAGACTTGGGTAGAGCTCTCATTAGGGCTCTATTATCCAGACTTGGGTAGATCTGTCATTAGGGCTCTATTATCTTGCTTGCAGTACACAAAACATTGGAAAAAATAAGCAGCAGTTGCTGCCTGCTGTGGGACAATGGTTATTTATTCTGTACTTGTATTGTTTTTAATAAAATGCTGATTGGCCAGTAGTCAGGCAAGAAGTATAGGCAGGGCCACCAGGCAGGAAGTAGGGGCAGGGCAATGAGAACAGGAGAATTCTGGGAAGAAGGAAGCTCAATCTCCAGTTATGACCCAGCTGCAGAGAAAGTAAGATGCGACTGCCTTGCCAAAAATGTACCAAGCCACATGGCCAACGTAGACAAGAATTATGAGCTAATTAATAAGTTATGAGAATTAATTAATAAGAAGAGCTTGAGATACTGGGTCAATCAGTTTATAATTGATGTAGACCTCTGTGTGATTCTTTGGGACTGAATGACTGCAGGACTGGGCAGGACAGAAACCTCAGACACCAGAATGGTGACCAATGTGGGGCTGACCAAATCCACTTAAAAGTCTGAGAGAGCATAAGAAGTTATTCTAGGTAGAAAAGAATAGAGTTAAGCCTGGATTCTTGATAGCAACACTCTCTTGGGTGGGCTCTGCTGGCTAGAGGCTCTCATTTAAGATAGGCTTCCTGACTCAGCTTTAACTGCAAAACCTTGCAACTCTTTTAAGAGGTCCTGCCACAAAACACTTAAATGGTGCTGATGAAAAGCTGACTGCATGCTTTTTGGTGGTGGCAGGGAGCTTGAAATGCCATAGAGTGTGGCAATAACCATGGCTCCAGCCAGTACCTCTGCCATGAGGCTGGAATCTCAGAAAGCTAAGAAATGGGCTGGATCCAGCCACCAGAACCGTGGCTTTAATCCTAGCCATATCACTTAGCAAATTAAAGACTCATGTGGTCAGAAAAGAGAGATATACAGTAAAGATCAGTTGAAAGAGAAAGAAAACCTCTAAACAGTTTACAGTGTGTTTAAAAATATATCCATGCTTGGGAGAAAAATTAAAAAGAAGGACAAAGTCATTAAAAAAGAAAAAAATGAGAGAATAGTTGGGTGTGATGGCACACACCTTTAATCCCAGCACTTGGGAGACAGAGGCAGGAAGATCTCTGTGAGTTCAAAGACAGCCCGGTCTACAGAGTGAGTTCCATGACAAAGATACATAGAGAAGCCCTGTCTCAAAAAGCCAAAAATTAATAGAGTTTAAAATAAAGCCATGTAAAGATGGAAAACACACAGAGAATTGGGATACTGTATGTTATTATGTTCTCTTTGAATTGTTTGAATGCTGAAGAAGTAGCAACAGCTGCTAAAAGATATTTGTTTATAAATGCTGCTTAATAAATCCAAGATAGGTATTTTAAAAATGCCTTGGCTTCAAAATTGAAGTCAAAAAGTATGTCACTTTGGAGAAGAGGTTTTGTTTTTGTTTCCACAGGAAATGAGAGGCTGTGGATTCATTTTGAGTTAAGAAAACTCAGGTTTGATCAAGGAAGACCACCTGAGAAATCTCTGGT
>LOEQ01003152.1:47516-70119 GCA_001685075.1 Bramus lutescens | reverse complement strand
GAGAAATCTCTGGTAGGAACAGATGGCCCAGATGTCTGAGTTCTACATCCAGAAAAGATTCAGGACTGCTGCCTGAGATGATCAAACCTCTCAGGATACTCCACTCACAAATTGGTCATAATTATAAATTTTCTTTAGGTCCCCATAGATTATCAGTGCCCCCAATCAGCAGGAAGTAGCCTGGAAAACTACACCCACATTCCCCCAAAATGGACTATGGATATTTTCGTTTGTTTAGAATGTTGGTAACAAGTTGTTATGAATAATGGTCAGGAGAAAAGCTAAACAAAGAATATTAGATTCAGAGTCCTTCTTTTAAAAAAGAGGGGGAGTGCTATGGGACAATGGTCATTTATCCTGATACTTGTATTATTTTTAGTAAAATGATGATTGGCCAGTAGCCAGGCAGGAAGTATAGGCAGGGTGGCCAGGCAGGAAGTAGAGGTGGGACAATGAGAACTGGGAATTCTGGGAAGAGGGAAACTCGATCTCCGGTTGTAACCCAGCTGCAGAGGAAGCAAGATGTGACTGCCTTGCTAAAAAAGGCACCAAGCCATGTAGCTAACATAGACAAGAATTATGGGCTAATATAAGTTATAAGAATTAGTTACAAAGAAGAGCCTGAGATACTGGGCCAATCAGTTTATAATTACGTAGACCTTTGTGTGAATCTTTGGGACTGAATGACTGCAGGACTGGGCAGTACAGAAATCTCGGACAACAGGGACATTCATTTTATCTAATTCTTTTTTTTTACACCCTTTACAGAAGGAAGTATGTTGCAGTATAGAAGGCACTCTTTAAATATCTGTTCAGGTAAACAAATCAAGGGTGGAGCTGTTGCACTGAAGCGATGAATATAGCAAGCACTCAATAAACAGTAGATATTAACATAATAGTTTCTGAGCTGACTTCTCATTCTGCTGTTGATATATGCATTAGTCCTTTCTGCAGCTATGACAAAATGACTGAGACTGGGTAAAGAAGAGAAAAGAATTCTCTCATAGTTCTAGAGGCTGAGACATGTAGGATTGCTCTTAGGACTTAGATGCCTGTTAAGCTTCCAACAGATGAATTTGAAGAGACACATGGATGCCATGGAAGTATGTTATAAAAAAATTATGAAATGTTATTAAGAGACAAAGCTTTTGTTTTGTTTTCTTTCAAGACAGGGTTTCTCTTTAGCTTTGGAGCCTGTCCTGGAGCTAGCTCTTATAGACCAGGCTGGCCTCGAACTCACAGAGATCTGTCTGCCTCTGCCTCCCGAGTGCTGGGATTAAAGGCGAGCACTAGCACCTCCTGGCAAGAACATAGCTTTAAAAGATTTATTTACTTTTTTGTTTTATGTGCATGAATATTTTGCCTGCATGTATGTATGTATGTATGTATGTATACTCTGTTCTTGGTTACCACAGAGACCAGTTGAGAGTGCTGGCTTCCCTGAAACTGGAGTTACAAATGGTTATAAGCTGCCCTGTATGAGCTGGGAACTGAATCTGGGTTCTCTGTAAGAACAGTCAGTGTTCTTAACCTGTGATCCAAGTCTCCAGTACCAAGAGACATACTTCAGTTAAGTACTTAGACTCTGGATTTATTTATTCATTCAGGTTTTCCTTTTGCCTATTGTTCATATTGATGGACAGAATTCTTAGTCTAGGGCAGTGGTTCTAAACATTCTGAATGCTGAGAATCTTTAATACAGTTCCTCATGTTGTGGTGATTCCCAAAACAAAATTATTTTTACTGCTATTTAATAACTACTATTGTTAAAAATCATAATGCAAATATCTGTGTTTTATCTTGGCCTGAAGTGACCCCTGAGAAAGGGTCATTCTACCCGCAAAGGGGTCACGACCCAGGTTGAGCACTGCTGGTTTAAGGAACTAGCAAGTCTGAATAAGTCAAGTCAGGTCACATTTGGGGTTGCTGTGTACCAGCTGTGTGAGGTAGCTCTGGGTTGAAGACATGACCTCTGTGAAACATGACTTCCTCAGAACACAACTGAATTTGTTGAACTAAATGTTTAGTACCATCTTTAGCATGTAAGAAGTACCATTTTTCCATGACCTGAACAAGACTTGGATCCGACTAAATGAAGGAACTGTGTTCTCTATAAGAGCAGCATCCATGGCAGCATCAGCCAAAAGAAAGTGTGATTCTGTCTTGACCGTTCTTCCCCAGTTCCTAAAGATGATTTATTTGTGGACGTGTGCTTTGCCTGAACAAGTGTAAAAGTGGTGTATATACAGCTGATAAGGGCAGAGGCCAAAGACAGTGCTGGATCTCCTGAAACTGTAGTTAAGGATGGTTGTGAGCTGCTGTGTGGGTGCTGAGAACTGATTTAGGCTTCTCTGCAAGACCAGATAGCGCTCTTAGCTGCCAAACCCTCTCTTCAGTGGCCCCTCATTGTCCATGTTCAAAATTTCAGAGAATACTTTTTATTATCAACACTTCTACTAAGCAAAGATTCTTTTCTCTTACAATAAAATCTGAGTAGAGTTTCCCCTCCCTCTACTCCTTGCAGTTCCTCCCTACGTCTTTTCTATCTGGATCTTCTCCTTTTCTGTCCCTCATTAAACCAAGACAGGCTTCTAGGAGATAAACACAAAACATAACATAATAAAATGTACTAGGATACGAAAACTGTCATAACAAAGTTGAACAAAGCAAACTAAAGGAAATAGGCCCAAGAGAAGCACAAGAATCAGAGACCCACGCATTTTATAGAAGTCCTATAAAAGTACTATAGTATGTATGCAGAGGACCTGGTGCAGACCCATGTAGGCCCTGTGCCTGCTGCCTTAGTCTCTGTGAGTTCGCATAAGCTGCACTAGCAACCCTGTTGCTAGTAAGTCTAGGGCCATCCATGCTATGGCTGTGACTAAGCTGCTGTATCAGGTACTGTCACTGTGATAAAATACTATGACCAATGGCACTTAGAGAACAAAAGGGTTTATTTTAGTCTATAGTTCTGGTTCTGGAGAGATAAGAGTCCATCATGGAGGGGACATTATGGTAACAGAAGGAGGAAGTTGGTTGATTATATTTCATTCACACACAACAGGAAGTGGGGAGAGGCTATAAGACCACAAAGCCCTCACCGAGTGACATTCTTCCTCCAGGAAGGCTCTTCCTCAAGGTTCCATAACCTCCCCAAACAGTGCTGAGAACAAGATGTTCAAATTCATGAACCTCTGGGGAGCATTTCTCATTCAGTCCACCACAACTGCTGGTAACGACTTTTTGTTATGCATCAGATTCTACCCTAATAACTTGTCAGTATGTGGTTTGAAAAAAATGGCCCTCATTGGCTCATATATCTGAATACCTGGTCCTCAGTGGTGGAGCTGTTTGGGTAGGATTAGGAGGTGTGGACTTGTGGGGAGGAGGCACGTCATTGGGTGCAACCTGCTTTAGTCTCAGTTAGCTCTCTCAAGGTTTGTGCTTGTAGATCAAGATATAAACTCTCAGCTACTGCTCCAGCGCCATGCCTGCTTGCCTCCCTGCCTTCTGCCATTTCCTTACCATGATTGTCCTGTCCGCTGGTGCTCTGAAACCTTAAGCAAGGACCCAGTTAACTCTTCTGTAAGTGTCTTTGGGGGTGGTGTTTTATAGCAGCAGTAGACAAGTAACCAAAACAATAGTCATTATTGTATTTGGCCCACATCACACATATTCTGTACAGATTAGGTACCATTACCAATCCATTTTGTAGGTTAGAACATGGAGGGAATTGGGTTAAACCTTAAATGCACTCCAGCTGAGTGGTAGCAAAATTTCTAACCTGGGCAGTCTGACTTCTGTGTCCACTGTTCTTTGGAAGAAGGCAGGACTTGGGGATACTTTTTCAATGGTGCTATTTTGAGAGGGTGTGGAACCTTAAACTTAACTGTCAGAAGTGAATGGTGGGGGCCAGACCTGAAAATTACATCCACCTCTGGTTGAAGTCACAGAAAGTCTGTTTCTTGATTGGCTACCATTTGGTGACGAGATATCTCATTGCTGGCTTCTGTCCACATGGCTCCTGATACTTGTCTTCCTTGTCATGATAGACTGCCATTTCTTGAAACTCCGGGTCAAAATAAATTTTTCCCCTTAAAGAGTAATCAATAAGACTGAAGGTAGAGACTCTGGTTAGCCTGGAGTTTGCTCTGTATAACAATCTGGCCTCAACAACAGTGATCTTCCTGCCTCTGCCTCCCCAATACTGGATTTACAGGTGTGTCCTACCATGCATAGAAGAATTTCAAAAAACCCCAACATAATTCATTTGCTTTTGTGCTTATTTTTAAAAAGTTTTCTTTTATGTGCATGGGTGTTTTGCCTCCATGGGGATCACTTGTGTGCCTGATACCCAGGAAGCCCAAAAGAGGATGCCAGATCTCCTGAAACTAGAATTGCAGAAGGTTGTAAGCTACGCTGTGCATGCTGGGAATCACAGCTGTATGTATCCTCTGGAGGAGCAGCCAGTGCTCTTAACTGATGAGCCATCTCTCCAGCCTTACCGCTCTTCAAGCAAGCACTGAGCAATAGCTGGTGCTGTTGAAGATACTGCAATGTATGTTTGCATGCATGCATGTGTGCATGCGTGTGAAACTGCAGTGCCCATATACAGACTGCTTCAATAGAGAAGGTGGACCTGAGTCATGAAGGTCTGTGGGCATGGAACTGAGGCAAACCAAGGGCACTTCAAACAATCTCCTCACTGAGCCTTGTCCAGGAAGAACATCCCACAGCAGATAACATCCTGAGTGAAAATCCTAAATTACTTCCTAGTGGCTCAGAACGTTATGTGCTGAGTTGTGTGAATGAGTGTCTATCAAAGTGGTTCATAGGACTGGCTCTGAGTTCAGACTGGCTGTTTTTGGCCTTTGCCTCTGCCATTTAATCTTAATCAAATCTTAAATCTAATACCTTTCAAGTTTTTGGAGACTATGTGTGAAAGATGAGTACTGTCTTTGCAGCATGGTGAAGGCCATGAGTGCAGTTGTTGGACCAGCATCTGGAATATAGTCACGGTTGAACAACATCAGCACTTATTAACATCATCTCTGTTGTCACTGTCCTCATTGTAGGCACTGTGTGTTTTAGAACTAAATCTCTAAGAGCACAACAGGTCATTCCGAGGGCTTTTGTGTGCCCCTGCTGAATTGCTAAGCAACAGAATATTGGTTCTAATTTTTAAAGCTGGAAAAATTTCAGATCCTTTATAAGTCCCTGTGATCTCACAGAAATATATGTTACTGGAAGTGATGTGTGAAGTGAGCAGTTTGTTTTGACCTCAATTGAAAATATGCAGTGACATCATGTAACCCTTTAAGATAACAGAAGCCAGCTGCTCCATTCCGATTCAAATATGAGTCACCTTCCAGGGAGACTTGCAAGATTCTATGTGCCAAGCTGGAGGAGTAAAAATTGCCAGCAAGGAGGGAAAGAATAAATTCACACTTGGAAAGATGTTATAGCCCAGAGGCCCTGCTTAACTAATTCTCCTTTAGAGCAGAAAATGTTGCTTTAGTGGCTAGACATGAGAACTGCAGGCCCTGGCTTCATGGGCTAAGTTATTAAATCATGGAGACCTCTTCATATTTGGTTAGTACTTCTGTCTAATTCCACATATCTCATGTTCTTTATAAATGGCACGTATCTTGAGGCATGAGTCAGTCTATTGGTATTTTTTTAAAGAATATAATATAGTTATTTCTGAGCATCCACCACCCTCAAGAATTGGGGAATGACTGGCCACCATTACACATTCTCACCATCATTACCTCTTTGTGACAATGGGAACTGATTCTAGGGCATCACTAATGTGAGGCAGGTGCCCTGTCACTAAGCTCCATCCCTAGCCCAGGAACAGTGGTCTAAAAAATTAATCACACCTGTTGACTGAATGGCCGTATAAACAAGTAGATGAGGTTTGAGGTATGCATAAGGAGTGGCGGATGGATGCCCATTAGGGCTATCTTCATGCCTGAGCCATACCGCAGTAGTCTGTCTTTTCACACTTCAAACCAAATGGTGGTTCTGGGATCTGGGATCAAAACCAAAAAGTTATGACAGGTGAGGCAGTTCGACACAGGCTATGACGTGGGGCAGATTTGCTCACCAGGAACCACAGAGGGACACTTTAAGGAATAGAAGCAAGATTAGACAACATTAAACAGAAAGAATTTAAGGGGAATTCAACTTCTTTTCCCAGTGACATCTATTGGGGGAGCGGTTTGGCCATTTGAATCTTTACCTCAGATTCAAATAGCCAAATTCAAATAGCTCAGAACACATTGTTCACCCTAATAAAAGATGATAAATAATAAAATATTTATGACAGAGGATTCACAACACCTATAAAAGGAAATAATTTTGTGCTGTTAAAAGTGTTGCTTAGAGTTATATTTATGGATCTATGGATACAGAAAGATATACATGCACTTATATATTATTAAATGAAAATAAGAAACAAACTTGATTATTACTACTGTGATTCCATTTAATGAGAATCTTTTTGTGCAGTGCTCTGGGTTAAAAAAATTGTGAAATTCTTTTCCTAATTGACCTCTTTCCATTGCAATCAGTTTAACTATTATATTCCTGTTGGTGGATTTAACTTTTTAGCTTTTTAAAACAGCAATATTTAATTTTAGTTAAGAGAAGTCAAAGTATATGGCTAAATTTACTAGCCCTGCTTATTCACACACAAAGCATGAAGAAGTTATTACTGATAATAGTATTTCTAATTTAACAAGGATATGGTGTGTTGCATATTCTAGATGGCCAGACTTACATCCATACGACCCATTGCAAAGTCGAGCTATATTTTATAGGGATAAATGACAAAGGATCCCGAGTCTGTTGAAGCAATAACCTTCTCACTGCCCTGTTGTGAGGAGGCCGCTTGTTTGTTTCCTGGCCACCTGGCAGCTCAGACACGGAAACTATATTATTTAAATCACTGCTTAGCTCATTATCTCTAGCTCCTTATTGGCTAACTCTTTTTTATAATATTCCCAAACTGTCAGTTTTATTTAAGAATGGGTACATGTATCTGCAATGAAAATACCAATTCCTACAGCAGAATACAACATTTTAATTTTTTTAGTATTTTTTTTATTTTTATGAAGCTCTACATTTTTCTCTGCTTCCCTCCCTACCTCTCCCCTCCCCTTCAACCCTCTCCCAAGGTCCCCAAGTTTCCAATTTACTCAGGAGATCTTGTCTTTTCCTACTTCCCATGTAGATTAGATCTGTGTATGTCTCTCTTAGGGTCCTCATTGTTGTCTACATTCTCTGGGATTGTGATATTTAGGCTGCTTTTCTTTGCTTTATGTTTTAAAACCACTTATGAGTGAGCACATATGATAATTGTCTTTCTGGCCCTGGGTTTGCTAACTCATATCTTAATTTAACCCATTTCTAGTACTCTGTGTATCACCACGAGGCTGTGGCTTACCAGGTAAAGTTCCTGCATCTTTTTTCAACAAGGCTACATGGCTTCTTCCTGACTCCGCCTTCTTCCTCCCAGCATTCAGTTTAGTTTTCCCCACCTAGCTAAGTTCTGCCATGCATAGGTCCAAAGTAGTTTTTTTTATTTATTAATGGTAATCACTGCATACAGAGGGGACTCCCACACCATTGCCTATCTCTTTCCTCCCTGTTTCTAGATTTCGAAGTTATTAAGAAATTAGTGTTAACATTTACCCCACTAAATACACATGAGGAAATGTTTTATAATTTCATCTTTAAATTGTATTTGTGCATTGCAACATGCTATTATGACATCACTGTCTACTGGGGCAAACACAAGTTGGGGGAATTTTATCCCATGTAGTAGAATTTGGTGGAGGATATTTGTCTTAGTTAGAGTTTCTATTGCTATGAAAAGACACCATCACCACAGAAATTCTTATAAAGAGAAACATTTAATTGGGATGGCTGACTTATAGTTTCAGAGGTTCAGTGAAACATGGCAGAATGCAGGCAGATGAATAGCTGAGAGTCCTACATCTTTCAGGCAACAGGAAGTCGTCTCACTGGGTGGTATCCTGGGCATAGGAAACCTCAAAACCCACCCCCACAGTGACACATTTTCTCCAACAAGGCCATACACACTTAAAGTCACACCTAATTATGCCACTCTCTATGAAATTATGGGGGCCATTACATTCAAAGTACAACAGTATTTTAAAACAGAATTCTGGAAGCAGTGCTATATTGATGTTACATGGATAATATTCCTATTTTTGAAAGGGGGATTAGTCTTGTCACATTTGGGCTGGATTCTCTATTGGTGGGTTGGGGGAATCTTTCTATAACACCTCTAGCCTCTGTTCACTCAATGTTACTAGGACTTCTACCCCAGGCCCTGAACTGTATGAAATTTAAAAACATGTCTTCAGAGCTTGCCAGATTCACCTGAGATGGGATGGCACCATTGCCCTGGGTTGAGCATCTCTCTTTTAAAATGGTGTACATGCTTCACAGTGTTAATGGACATTCTTTCAGGGTAGTGAGACCATGAATGAAAATGTCCCCCCTTCTTTATGCTTAGTTTGTAATGGTTTATACACCCATACAAGCATTTCTTATTAGGGAAAAGTCATAAGGAAAAAAAAATAAAACCTACATAATCGGCAAATCAAAGCTCTAAATAGCAGAACGGAATATGAAATCATGAAGTCCTGATAGCGGTATTTCCCGACTGGCTCATTGCGGGGAGCCCACAGCCTTTCCCTGAGCTTCCTGTCTGGGTCACTCAGAGTTGCTTTTACCTTGGTGCTGGTGTGCTGGCTTCTGTGGTCAGGAGAAATCTTCTTTAAGACACTGGAGTGAACTCAGGGAATTCATTGAAAGACAAGGCAGCTCCCTGCTATAGTTAGCAATGTGGGGTTCTCAGGTGGAGGGCTGACTTCCTTGATTTAGGTTCTTGGGCATAGAGTACCATGGGTTTGCAGTGTGTGTGGGAAGTGGCATGCGGAAGTTTCCTAAGGCATTTTCAATTTGATCATTTGCACATTCAAATTTTCTGTGTTTTGGTTTCATATTATATTGCAATTTAAAAATTAATTACTGTGTGTGTATGTGTGTATGTGTGTGCATGAACACACATGTGTGCCATAGGGTGTGTGTGAAGTTTAGAGAACAGCACAGTTAGTCTCTCCCTCTACAGTGTGGGTCCTGGGGAGGGGTGAAGTCCAGTTATCAGGTTTGGCTGAGCCATCTCCCTTCTTTTACAGGACAGCAGACCTGTATCCATTTCTTACTATGCTACATTTCTAGGCGCGTCTGCTGCTGTCCTTGGTGCACTTCCTCGGGTATAACTACCACTAATGGGAGGCATGCGTACATGTCTACCAAGGTATATTCCCATATACTGGGAGTCAAATTTTTCAGTCTATGTATGTGTTGAATTTTAGGTATGCTACTTATTATTATCCATTAATTCCAGAGTGCACAAAAATACCATGTGAAGCAAATGTTTAATATTTCATACCCATTGCCTTTAGTTTATTTTTTTATTTACTGTGTGTGTAACAAGTAAATTGCATAGTTCTGGCTTTTTAGCCCTAAAATTCTGCTCGTTTTTTTCAATAGCGCCTCATTATGAAACACATACCATTTTATTTTCTTCCACTGAATATTGAACTTTCCTGTAGTGTCTGCAAAGACACCAACTGATAGAGGTGACTATAAGAAGTCCTGGTTTTGTTTTTAATTTTGGTTTTAATTTTAAGCGTATTAACGACCTCCCCAGTCCCTGCACCTTTAATTTAACCTACTGTGCTCACATTCTCATGTTTCCAGAGTGACAAGGGAACAGGGAAGAGGGGAGGTTTTATGTAGTGTTGAACTTGGCTTTCACTCCTTCAAAAGCAACATTACCCATCTCTGGATCTCAGAATACTGTGCAGCAAAGAAAAAAGTCCTGTGTATAATTTGGTTCTCCAAATAATTTGTGAATTAATAAAATAACCCCATGTCTTGCAACACCTCCATTGCTCCTTCTTGGCTCCCTTGTCTGTTGATTTTGTACCCTCTCTTGTTCTGTCCTGGGTTTGACCTTCAAGTCTGCCCATTTGTCTTTAGGGTGGTAACTTTCTGCTCTGAACTGTGCTTCTTTCAGTTTGCAAGGCTGCATAATCATGATGTTTGTGGTTTATTACATTGACCCCCAAAGCTAATGGAGAGGCCTAAATCCTTCAAAACATATGTTAGCTCAAGTGTATCCTAAATCAGGTAGGTAACGTAGCCAGATGGGGTGAGGTATGCAGTGAGCAGGACAACAGGAAGTCAGGAGCCAGAGAGTGTGTGACCAGTCAGCTAGTCAGGGAGACCCTTCATTCCAGCTCAATCTTGCAATTCAGGAATATGTATATAGAGTTTCTAGATTCTTCTGGCTTCCCAAAACAATTCAGAAATATTGAATTTAAGTTTAAATATCTCTCCTTGCCAACACCACCCTGAATTCCTAATTCCCATATCACTATCTGTTACCTGCCAGGGAAATTTGACATCAAAATATGGGTATTTGATATTTTTCAAGAGTTACTATTAGTTTTTGTGAGCCATTGATATTATGGTTATGTTTCCAAAAACATCCTTATATGTTTGAAATAGTCACGGAAATCTTTAGAAGGTAAATGGTGCCATTTTTAAAGTCTGCTTCAGAATAAACCTGGAGTTGAGGTGAGAAAATGTGTTATAAAATGAAGTACAGAGTCTAAATAAAACAATATTGGTTATTGGTTGATAATTACTGATGCTGGCTGATAGATGAATATATGCATATTTAAATTTACATATGTTTAAAGTTTCCAAAATAAACCTTTTTTTTTTTTAAGCTCATCTGTTGTTCTGGCTACTGGCTACTAGAGTTCTCACTGATCCATGAATTTTCTATGGACTTTCCAATCTACTTATAGTTTTTGTTTCTGCTATATTTGCTTACAGCACTATAAAATGTTTGTCATAAGTATTTTATCATTGATGTGGGATGCCCTTCTGTATGCTGTGAATATGTTTTATTACCACTGATTAAAAAAGAAGCTGGTTTGGCCAATAACCAGGCAGAATAGAGCCAGGCAGGAAATCCAAGCAATGATAAAGGGGAGAAGGAGGCAGAGTCTGGAAAATGCTGGAGAAACAAGATGTGAGGTAACAAGCCATGAGACTTATGGTAAATTATAAAATAATAGAAATAGGTTAATTTAAGTTTTAAGAGCTAGTTAATAATAAGCTTGAGCTAATAGGTCAAACAGATTGTAATTAATATTAAGTATCACGATGGTTATTTGGGAACTGGCAGGAGGATAAAAAATTCCAGTTACAAATGGAATATCAAAGGGAGGTTCTTGAGTTTTTATAGTGTCTGAGAAACCTTAAAAAGAAATAATTCCAAAGGCACAGAAATGGAGCCACACTGGGCTTCTTAGTCTCACAGTCTCATGCTAGCAGCAGGCATATCTCCCAACAACTGCCAGTAAGATAAAGCCAGACACCAGCAACCATGAGCTAAGTTGTGTGGAGTGTTTCCAAAGTCTCACACAGGCCTTGGTGCAGGGAAGCTAATCAGCCTGTACTGTGTGGCAGATTTAGTTTTTGCTCATACAGACAAAAAAGGTTTGTGGGCTGGCTGCAAACTATTTATATATTCCAAATAGATAGGTGATCTTCAAACACTTCAATGATCTACAGAATATGGCATTTAAAATGTTTTAATAATTTAGACTTTTAATCACAGTGAGACATATCTGTTCCTGGTAGCACCAATATACTCCAGAGAATATGATGGGCATCAAAGAAACTCTGTATGGAGTTTGTTCTCTTTATAGCTAAAACTAGTCATTTGGACAAAGAAAGTGTCCTTGCTTCAATTGCTGACAGTTACTGTACAAACTGAACCAGCAGGACACAAAGAAAGATCACTGCTGAGCTTTGCCAAGACAAGGTAAGAGAGTCCTTCAAAATTTTCTACTTCTGAAAATGGTCTGTCAGATACTCTAGGTCTATAGCCAAAGTTGGTCGCTCCAACACTGCAGAGAAACTTTGAGTGACTATCCAGGCAGCCAGCTGTTTCTGTCATTTCTTGCATCTTTGGGAAGTCACTTACTTGTACTTTCTACTTACTCAGGTAATATTATTTCCTTTTCAGATCTTTAGTGGAGTTGAAGACTAGATAATTATAGTTTTTCTTAGTTATGTTAAAAGATAAATTAGATAGGAAACTTTGAACTCACCAAGATAGGATATTTATTTTCTCTAATTTTGTCAAATATAAATAGACTGGATATTATAATTATGTTTCTTACTTGATAACTGTTGTGTTATATGTAATTTTACAATGTTAAAGTTAAAATCTTCCTTTTAAACTAGACAGAAATGCTGAGACGATGTGGAATGCCTTTCTGTATGCCATGAATTTGTTTTATTACTGCTGATTAATAAAGAAGCTGATTTGGCCAATAGCCAGATGGAATAGAGTAAGACAGGAAATCCAAGCAAAGATAAAGGGAAAAGAAGGCAGAGTCTGGGAGATGCCAGCAGCCACCAGGGAAGCAAGATGTGAGATAACAAGTTATGAGCCTTGTGGTAAAATAAAGAACAATAAAAATGGGTTAATTTAAATTGTAAGAGCTAGTTAATAATAACAGGCCAAACAGTTTATAATTAATATTAAGCCTCAGAGTGGTTATTTGGGAACTGACATGTGGGAGAGAAACCTCCAGTTGCACACCATAAAGCTAAGAGTGGCTTCATCATCCTACAGTTCTGGACAAGTGCATCCATGTTCATCCATTTTCTCTGTAAATTTTATCACCCAGTCTTCTATCCACTGAGCTTTCAACCTCCCCAAAGAATGATTCTCTCTTTCTACAAAGTCCCCAGTTTATTGAATTTCAATGATTTTTTTTTTGAAATTATCTCCTGTGACCCATTGTCTTTCTTAAGGCAGGTGGACATTCACATAAATTCTCCACCTCTTAGTAGCTGGAAAGGGGAGAGTCTGCTTTCCATGATCTCCATCTTGCTAGGTTTCTTTGTTTTCTTTTAGGACCTGCACCAGCCTCTGCATCACCTTGTCTGTGAACTGTGAGGTCTGAAGGGGCCGTGGGAGTTTACCATCCCAGAGTCCAGTGAATAAGCAGAAAGTCCTCCTGGAGATGTTCACTGAGCCCCTCCTCAGCTGGCAAGGATTCCATTACTTCTTGCTACTGCCGTGTATTCCTCTCTTGCTAAAAACAACATTGTGCTCTTGGGAAAGGTGGATGTACTCCCTCAGTGAGCCTTTGGGAGTCTTGAGGATCTGTGTAGACTGGGCCAGGGTCCCATTTATTCCTGTCCTTCTTGTTAAACCTCAAAGAAATGAAAAAAAGAGCCGTTTGGAACTACTTTTGCGTTTTAAATCACTGATTCTGGGGTGTGTTGCACATGCCCAGCCAGCTTGCCTTTGCTGCTAATTCAGTGGAGTTTTATTGGCCCCATTGACCCCATAGTATATAAGATATGGTTCTACCCTGAGGACCTGGCAATGCACAGAACAGACAAAATTCTCTCCCTCTAGTTAATGAGGAACAATTAAAAATGAGGTTTTTAACCATGGAAGGAAAGGTTTAAGAGTCTTAATACCTGTGTTTGTTACCTCCTATTATAGTGCCTCAGAGTGGGCTATTTCTGCTCCCTTTCTGCACACATCTCTTTAAAGAATGTCCGTATTCCTTCCCTGCTTTATAGAACCCATTTGATATTTTACCCACGGTTTCTCTCTTTCTGTCTCTTCATTAAAAATGTTAATGGAAATATACTGTCTAGGTGGAAAATGATTTAACAAAGTAAAGTTAAATAACATTAAAATTCATAGTGTATCCATAAAATGTTTATATTTCACATCTAACACTTTTATTAGGTGTTAAGATACAGTGCGACTAAAATTAACAAAAGAGTCCCATTTGTGCGATGTAATAAATAGCCCTCACCCACATTTTCTACCCTCTGGAGCACTGGCCCAGCACTGTGCAGTGCTGTCAACAGCATATACTTTTCCTTTGGCAGAAGGCTGGCTTTTGATGCCAAATTTAACTGGCACTATTCTGGAATAAAAGCCCAATGTATATAAATAAACTAGTTTAAAGCCACTATGGAATTTAGTCAACTAATCAACTATGAAAAGAGCTGAATCCAGAGTAGGCATTTATCTCTAAGCAATATGTCGTTTGCATCACAAAGGAAGCAGGCAGAGCTGTGTGTGTGACAGCTAGCCATGGAGACTTTCAGGGAACATCTCAATGGCCAAACAGACCTTTCCTTCCTTGACAAGTGACTTTGTCACACAGTGCCCTGACCTCATATTAGCCAAGTCAAAATGTGCTTTCTAGATCTTTTAAATTTTCTTTTGAAATCTCTGTGTGTTTAGGTACAGTATATGTGTTTCGTGCACATTTGTGTAGGGGAGTGTAGCGGTGTGTGTGTGTGTGTGTGTGTGTGTGTGTGTAATTCAGAGGGCAACCTCAGCTGTTGGTCCTTGCTGTCTTCCTTGTTTGAGACAGGGTCTTCTGTTGCTTCCTGCTAGGCTTATCAAGCTAGCTGGCATGTGAGACAGGGACCTGTCCTGTCTCCACATCCTAGCTCACCTTGGGAATGCTAGGGTTATAGATGTGCACACTGCTGCCACTGGCTTTATGTTGTCCTGGTGGCATGGATTCAGGGCCTCATAATTACATGACCAGTATTTTGCCCACTGAGCTAGCTCCTCAGCCACTTAAAAAAAATATCGTGTACAGAGAAACCGAAGTCCAAGTCCACAAGTTCTTTAAATGCCCTATTTATATTTTCACCCCATCCTTATCTATTTTCAAATGAATGTCTTCTTTTTAAAGTTGTCTGGTTCAGGAAGAGTGGAGTATTTTTTTCTGTTATTTTAGAAAACCACTGCCCATATACTCTTAGAACACTGTTGGCTTGTTCTTGCAGCCGTCTCCCAGCACCAAGACCTTGTCTCCTGCAAATGCAGTGCAGTGAAGCATTGTCTTTGCAGTGTTTGAGGACACTCGGATTTGAAATAACAGCATTAGAGTCTTTTGAAAATAACAGAACATGAATACAAAATTATTTCCCTTGGGGAAAAAAAAGCTTCAGCTAATTTTTACTCTGTCTGATTTGCTCCTGAAATCACACATGCCAAGCCATACATATGCATATACATATGTATACGACTGAGAGGGTGTGTGTGTGTGTGTGTGTGTGTGTGTGTATGTGTGTGTGTGTGTGTATACTCTTGTATTCAATAAATTGGAGGATTTGTCAGTTTAAATCAATACTCATTCATACCCAGGTCAGGCAGTAATGTAGAATGCTAGTCTGTGGCTACTATGTTTCATCTAAGATTTCAATTAAGTTTTACAATTCCCCCATGTGGTGGGCAAATGCTGTCATTATCACGGCTTTATGGATCGGCAAGTTAAGAGTAAAATCTATTCAAGGTCAAAAAAAATTCTTCTCTTAGGAGTGAAAGGAGAATCTAAGACATTTATTTAGTATATTCGTTGAAGAGAAATATTTGTTGAATGAATAAAATATGCATAGTTTGCAAAAGATGTGGATCTGAAACAGTCAAAACATCTCTTCATTTTCCCTCCATTTAAGAAGAATGCACTCTTTGGGTGAATTGCAATTGTATCTCATTTGGCCTCTACAAAGTAAATGAAGAGTGGGAGATTTGTCCCAATTACGAGGCACTTGCAGGTCAGGCTGTGAGGGGCATCTTTAAGAAAAACAGATGTGAACGGGTTCATCCTCTCAACATTTTCTGGAGCAGAAGCATCCCGCCATGAAAACTGAGTATGACCACCGACCTCCACCATCCCATGGCCAACGTGAAGCTATTCTGCAGCCTCATTGTCCTGCTGAATTCACAGTTCACACTGCTTTTGTTTCAGTACAGTAAAAGTTTGATTGATTTGGAACAGATTGGGGTATTCCCAAGAAAATCCTGGATTTCATAGAAAGAGCTCCTAAAAATCAAGAGAGGTTTCATGAAGCTGTGGGGGAAATTCCAGGTTTACAGCTCTGAAATATAATAATGCGTGTCCTGGGCCCAATCCTGGTTTCAGTGCATAAAAACCCCAGGCTGAGTTTGAGGCCTCAGGTCTGGAGGGAAGAAAGAATGCTGCTTAAATGGGTTTCAGGCAGTTGTTGCCCTTCTCCGTCAACTTTCCAAGAGCCAGTGAGGCTATGATACAGGTCATCTCTCAGAAGGGTTTTTATCCACTTCACGATTGCAGGCTTCTTTGTTTCTCTGTGAAGTGACCTGCAAGCGTGGACATGCGCAGCCTGATGGTGACTTCGTGTGCCACTGTGTAAATCTCACAAAGGAAGGAAGGTTCTGCCTTTTCTCCCTATCAGAACATAATGGTGAGATAATGATTATAATGAGGGCACACGGCTATCATGAGATGGAGTACGGGTTTGAATCCCCTTCCAAGGACTCCCAACCCTAACTGTGGAAATTATCATGAATCCTTCCCACAAGCAGGGAAGAATGGACCTATTTTCTGAGTTTCAGAGAATAAGGAGGTTACTGGAAGTGCCTCAGTTTACAGGAAGTCAATCTGCAAGTCTAGACCGAGTGTGTCCTCAAACTTCTAATGAGAAACTCATTCTATGCGCTATAAACTTGGACGATAATAAAAATACACATTAACCGGAATCCCTTTCCTATTCATTATTTAAATGACACATTTCTTATGAAATAAATGACACTTGAACTTGAACCAATAGGAATTCAGTTTTAAAATACAGGAAGAAAAAGTGAGGCCAGCATGCTAGAGAGTGATCATCCATTCTAACTTTGGCTACTCTATGAGTCAGGGTTATCTAGAAAAACAGAACCATGTGGGGACACAGAGAGAGATATGGCTATAGGTACAGATAGGTGTAGGTGTATATACAATGGTTGATATGAATTAGTGGCTCACATATATACAGAGCCTAAGAGGTGGACAATGAGTCCCCTGCAAGTCTGGAAAAGCTGTTGGTGTCCTTTCACTTCAAATTCAATGAGCTGAAGACTGGGAGATGCTGAAAAGGTGATCCCGAGCTGAGTGTGAAGCCCAGAGAATGGGGCATGTTGGAGGAGGTGGGTGTCCTCAGGTCCTCAGTGATGCTGATGATGTTAGAGTTTGAATGTGAAATGTCTCCCCCCAGCAACTTAGAAGAAGGCAAGTATGTTTTAACTCACATTTTCATGGGTAAGGATGTTGGTAGTTATAATGTATATGCTTGACCTAAGTGACCTAGTTTTGCCAGTCATCCATCCTTCCTTCTTAAAGTTTCTCAACCCTTTGGGGGGTGTCGCATATCAAATGTCCTGTACATCAGATGTTTACATTATGATTTGTAACAGTAGCAAAATTGCAGTGATGAAGTAGCAATGCAAATAATTGTATGGTTGGGGTTCACCACTGCATGAGGAACTGTATTAAAGAGTCACAGCAATAGAAAGTTTGAGAACCACTATCTTAAAGGCTCCACAACTTCTAACAATAGTGTGACCAGCTGGAAAATGAGCATTCAAAGTCATATAAGTCTGTGCGGCTTCCAGATAGAACATATAACAGATGAATCTATGTCGTCACTGAACTTATGTTTTATGTAGAACAAGGTAGACAATGAAAAAAATACATTCCATAGAGCCAGGAGAGGTTGCCAATGTGTGCCAGAAGAGTCTCAAGTTCTCTGTGTAGGCTAGAGTTTGGACTTCTAAACATCCTGGCTTCACCTCCCAAGTTCTGGGCTATGAATGTATGTCACCAGGCCCAGTTTGTTCAGTACTGGGGCTTGAACTCAGGGCTATGAGTGTCAGGTACTTGGTCTCAGTGAGGTTAGCACTGATACAGGTGATGCTTGCTCACATTACAAAGATGCTCTTCCCCATACTTGCCTATTGATTCAATCGCTGACTCTCCTGGATACACCCTGGCAGACTTGTTTAAAAAGAATGTGTTCCAAGCAACCTTGGCATTCTTTACTCCAGTCTGACCCACAGCATCACCTGTCAGGACTGCAAGTCTGCTTATGAGGTAATTTGCAGCTGTGGAAGTGAATTGCGAACTAATTTATCTGCACAGCCTAGAGATATTTGGGATTATTGTCTTTAAGAGTAATATAACACAGTGGTGGAAGAAGACAGACTCTCTTAGAGATTTTAAATTCCATTGATGAGGAAGATCTGTTATATGGGAAATCTTGGATCATCAGGCAGTGCCGAGTGTTGGGTAGAGCTACAGAAAACAAAGGCCATTCTCAGATGGTACCCTAGGCCAGCCATGTCCTAGTGGATGCCATCTATTTTGAACTAGCTCTTAAGGAAGGAGAAGAATGAATTTTGCCGATAATTTGATGTGGAGGAACCACCCTATAGAGAGATGTGTTATACACTGCTATGACACAGATATCCTCTTGGTGCTGGGCACTGAGCTGGGAACTGAGATACACCTGTCATGATGCCACATGAATTCTGTGCCCTTATGGAGTGTGGCATAGAGAGGAAATCAGCAATTCAGCCTTATTGTGAAGGTGGTGGTGTGAGAGTTCCAAACAGGGGAACTTGCCCTCCGCTGGTGTCAGTGAGACCAAATGGCTCAAGGGACATGTTCTTTAGAAAATATGAGAAAGTCAAGGGATATGGGAAGTGTGGGTGCCAGCCCCTTAATCCATACAGAGTCACTTTTAATCACAATAACTTTAATTTTTATGTATCTATGCATGTGCGTGCTCATCTATGTGTGTTCAGGTATGTGTGTGTGTACATGTGTGCATATGCACATGCCTGTGCATGCATGTGCTTTTGGAGGAAAGAGATGAGCCTCAGCTGTTGTTTCTCTTAAGCCTGCTACTGTGATTTCTTTGAGATAGTCCCTGTTATTGGCCTGATAGCCACCCATTAGGCTAAATTGGCTGGCTACTCAAACTCTGGGGTCTACTTAAATCCATTGCTACAACACTGCGATTGAAAGTGTGACCATCATGCCTAACTTTTTTTTTTTTAAATATGGGTTCTGAGTATTAAATGTAGGTTCTCATGTTTGCATGGCATGCCCTTTACAACTGAGCCATGTCTCCAGCCCACAAGCAGTTTTCCCTTGTCAGTTTGCTTATTTTCTCAACACACTTTGCTATCATTTATGAGCAAATAGAGTTGGAGTTAATTCAAGGTGTTATTCTGGGAAAAATTGTATGAGGACTCAATTCTTCCCCTTACATCCTGTTTGGCGCTACCACTGGGAGGAAGGTGCTGAGGGCCACAGTGGGCAGAGTTTGGGACTGACGCCAGTCATTTGCCTGTGCAGAGGAACAGACTCCAAGCAGAGTTACCTGTCGCCAGAGGTCATTGGGGGAAATTCAAGGCAGCCTAGACTAGATGAGAAAAGATATAGACTGAGCTTGGTACATGGGACACTTCACACCCACAGAGCTTCAGGTGTACACAGACATGGAAGGAGAATTTGTCCACACAGAAATTGGTCCAGGTGTGTTCATAGAGTGGAAACTTATAAATTCAGGTCAGCCGGTGTTTGGACTTCACAGCCAGTGAGAAAGCCGTTTAAATATGTCTGCCTTGGGGCTGAGGCGGGGTGGAAAGAAATATATTGTAGGAAGTGTCCAGAGCCTGTGAGAGTAGCTCGAGGGGATTGTCCAGAGCCTGTGAGAGTAGCTCGAGGGGATTGTTGGTTTAGGCTGTGGTATGAAGAGGTGAGAACTTGAATCACAAGCCCGGCACTCATGAAGGCAAGTCATGGTGGGCAGAGGGATGGGGGGGGGAGGGAGTTAAGGCAGTCTGGCTAAGCAAGATCTCCAGGTGGGACTCCAGAGGAGAATGTGTCGGGAAACCAGTAGCTCGGAGCCATGACCAAGTGTCAAGACTGCTCTAACATCTTCTTTCTAAGCCAGAGGTCTCAAACCGGCACTGTACAGGCCCCATCTGGACTGCAGATGTGTTTGGCTTGGCCTGCGAAGCATGTTAAAATTCTTTCCAATTTCAATGGCATATGCACCAAGAGACAGCCCGGAGAAGCCCCTCTTCTAGTTTGTCTTGCAATACCAGAGCATCCAGGGATCTGGGTTTCTCTGCCTACATCTAGCAGTCTAAGTTTAGGCCCATTGATCCCCTTCGGACAAGGTGGATACCCCGCAACATCTCTCCCTTTCACCTAGGTGGTCCTTTTCTCTCATGAACTCATTTCCTTACCTGCCTGCGGTTAGAGTTTTCAGTGCCTGGGCTAGACTGGGCTTGCATCATGTAAACTCTTTTATTAAAGGAGAGAGAAAGAGAGAAGGGGGGGAGAGAGGGAGGGAAGGCCAGAAGATGAATAAATCAGGTGTCATTTCATCTGTTAGGCTGGATGACTGACTGATCAGTGTCCCCCAAGGGATCCACTTGACTAAGTCCCTGGGCACTGGGATTACATATGCAAGTGACCACAACTGAAACCTTACAGGAACCCATCACAAGCTCCTGCTTGCTAGGGCAGTGCTTTGTAGACTAAGCAGTCTCCCCAGGCCGTCATTTCAAAGTCTTTGAAGGGATTCTTTTTGAAGTTGGGTTTATCACTCTTGCTGCTATGGTCACCCTTTGCCTGTCTGTATCTCCTCAGGGGTACCTTCTCCCCAACCCCCACCCACCATGATGGCGTACTCCTCTGGCTGGGGAGGTATCTCCTACCTTGCCAGAAGTTTGCTTGAGTTTGCCATCTGCCAGCAGCCTTGGTCCTTTCTCCTGAAAGGGTGAGTGATGTTTACACACTCACATGTGTCCTCCAGTCCATGGGGGGCTTTTCCCAGGTTTTTTCTAGTAGCCTGATTGGTCTTGGCCTCTGTATTGAAGACAGTCCTTGTGCCTTCCTTGCCTTGCTCCTCTTCTGGAGCCTACTTGAATTCCCATACTATACTAATATGTCATATTAGGGGGAAACCTGTGAGAGATTCCACACTGTATGGATCAGAAGCAGTCAAGGGCTGGGGTACAGCTCAGTTAATAGATGGTTTCTCAACATACACAAAGCCTTGGGTTCAAGACCTAAGTGCTGTACATGCTCATAACCCTAGCATGCGGGTGGTGAAAGCAGGAAGATTAGATGTTCAGACTCAATATATGCAATATAGAGAGCTCAAGGTTCTTCTGGGCTTCACTTGCTGTTTCGTACAGCAATATTTAATGTATCTTTTAAAAATTATTATTATCTTTTTTCTTTCCCTGAAAACCTAAGCCCAGGGAGGAAATAGACTCAGGCTTGCTTTGTGTTCTATCTACAGCCCTCAGACTGTGTCAGACACATAGTGGATACTCAATAAATATCTATCAGATACAAAAATGCTGAAATGTGTTCCTAGCGACCTGATACCATGCTACTCTTTGGCCATTTTGATTTTCTTCCTGTTCCAAGCCCTGTTTTCTCGTCTAGTTCCTTCCTAATAATGCATATGCTTTCATTTTGGACTCTGATGCTAATGGCTCCCACATCTGTACCTTTAGGCATAATCTCACTCCAGAGCAAGCCGTGAGTATCGGCTCCCGTCAAATTTGACATTCTGCCATAGCTTCTGGACCATAATGTCTCTAAAGTCTATATTTCCTCTTCTTTCTGAACATTTCCCTTCCTCTCTTGCTTTCTCTATTTCTATGTGCGAGTCTTCTCTTAAGCACCAGCACAGAAACAGTTGGAAGTTCTTTGTCCCTTACAAGGGACCTCCGCCCCAAACCTGCTTTCTTTGTCCTGCTCTCTCACACTGGCCCGCATTCTTTCTCCTTGACAAATGTCTTCATTAGCACCGGAGCTTTTATCTCTCTGCTTCCCATCTTTCCTTCTATCCCCTACTCAAGAACAGATGAACTTTTGTACACTATCTGAGTAGGGTCATTATTCTACACAAATTGTGTCTTTCCACTCAAGGCAACTTTGTGAACATTTCTATTTTTTTTTCTCCTAACCTGCTTTCAGACTCCATTTCCTGTGATTGTCTTTCAACCGTGAAGGCATTTACTTTCACAGGGTTCCCTGCTCTTCTTAAACATGCAGCAGTGCACAGTTCCAGTGGTAGCAGCCATGAGTACCTTGGCAGGTTAGTTCTTCTCATGATCCCCATCCATGTTCTTCCTTTGTCTAGCTAAGATTTGTGGGCTTCCTTCAGAAACGCAGCGACCAGTTAAGTCACTCAGTGCTGTATTGGTCTGTGCTGTGCTGCTATAACCAAACATCTGCGAGGTTGTAGATTTGATTTTTTTTAAAGCCTATTATTTTAGAGGTCAAAGATCATCCATTTGCTTTGTAGGAGGATCTTCAGTCCCGTAGTACTGGCAGCACATGATGGAAAGGGGGTGACAAGACATGAAATAAAAATGACTAAAGGTCCGTATTTGCTCTTTCTGTGACAGCCCACTCAAAAGAACTAACTGCGGTCTTAGGAGAACTATATCAATGCCTTCTATGGGTAGCTCCTAAATGACATATTTACCATTCTCTGTATTAGTCAGGGTTCTCTAGAGGAACTAAACTTACACACTGAATCTATCTATCTATCTATCTATCTATCTATCTATCTATCTATCTATCTA
>LOEQ01003152.1:28059-44632 GCA_001685075.1 Bramus lutescens | reverse complement strand
GTGTGTGTGTGTGTGTGTGTGTGTTTTATAAGCGTGAGAAATCTTTAGCTATCTAGGCTAAACGTTCTAGCTATCTAGAACTTTCCATTGGACTAAAAGAATTTTCACCTAGTGTCATGCTAGTCCCCCTCCTGTGGCCTGGAAGGGATATTTGGGACGGTCTGGAAACACTGGAGGGTGCCATATGTCGGAGAGACAGTGCCTCTAGCATTTGAAGGCAGAGACTGGCTCAGTGCTGAAGCCCCAAGGATGCACAGCACAGCCCCCACCTTAGTAATGATTCCGTCCTAAGAGTCAATAATACCAAGGCTGGGAATCCTTTGCTCCAGTGACGCTGTTTTTCTCTGCTTGTTGCCAACAGGTGTCACCATAGACCCTGTTCTGTTTGCGTGTTGTCAAGAGCCATACACTCCTGTAACATATGGAACGAAATCCCAACTGCAGCACGCTTGTGGAAAGCAGTTACATGCTGGGGAGGCGAGGCCTCTGCAACCAAAATTGATCAATTACACAAATTAAGCAGAGCCCTTAAGGAGTTTATTTTATTGGTCTGGACATCTGTTGCAGTATTGTCCAAATTCGAAACTCAAATGGTGCCTCGGGTTGCCAAGTTAGGCAAGAAAAATCTAGAAGCTATAAAAGCACAACTGAAAACCTTATATTAATATCACGCCCATCTGCTGAATGTTACATAAATATGCAGACTTTTTTTTCCATGGGAATAACATTTATTTTTACAGTGCCCAGTTTGACATTCTTATGACATTCTGTTCAGTTTATTACGCTGTAACTCGAAATGTTTCTTAAAAAATGCATTTATGATGTTGGTGTTAATCTTTTTTTTTCATTTAAGGATTTTGTCCACCTGTTTAACATATAGCTAATAGAGAAGGCCTTTTTCTTCTAAGAAGAATGGGAAATCTTTGGACAAAGAGGCTCAGAAAAGATTCGGAGTAACACTTGTGCAGCGTAAAGGGAAATTATACAACAGTCACAAATGCTAATATTCCATGCCGCCCCTTTACAAGCTGAAATGTAATCTCCATTTTAAACTAAATTAACATCATTTCCAAACAGAGGATCATATTTATATCTGATTTATACAACCACATCAGATTACTATTAACATGTAAAATAGCCTCTTTTATGCTGTGGGTAAGAAATAGATTGGAGAGAATGATTTGATTTCTGCTTTAATGCCGAGGTTTTAAATTAATCAGAATGGACATGTTTAGGTTGCACGAGTCTCCAGTGCTGGGGAAAACAGCAGGTAAGGACGGCTTACCTCTAGAACCTGTTGGGATCCTGGCATGAAAGAGGCATGGCCGTTAGAAAGAGTACATCTGAAAATCATGTTTATGTCATGTCCATCTGCCGAATGTTAAATAAATATGTTGGTTGGTTACTTAAATATGTTGAGTGGTTAAGCCAACTGGAAAATTATAGGATGTGGTAGGAAAGCCTAGAGGCCATTTGTCATCTTCCAGTCCCCTCTTCTTTGTTTTCATTTCCTGTGTCCAATCAGACGCTTGCAGTGTCCATCAGCGAGTGAGTTATATTAAAGGATAGAAATAAGTCTAGAATGGACAGGAAAGTTAAAACAAAACAAAACAAAACGAAGCTAAAAATGAAACAAACCAGAAAACAAAGAAAACAAAACTTGGCATGGGCTGTGGGGAGACTTCCTTATGGTATTTTCTATTTTAAAGGAAGAAAAAATATATATAGCATTTAATCAAATTCACTTCAAAGACCATGTTTAACTACAAAAGCAGTGCGAGTTTACTTATGGGATACTTAATATAAATCAAAATTGGGTTTAAAATACATTTTATTTTCTATATTTTCAGTGAGGACTCATGATCTCTAAGGTAGGTGATTCGAGGACAGGGTGATGATGTGTGGTTTTCTTTATCAGTCACACTTTTAAAACTGCACATTTTACTTTATGAGCCTGTGCTCCATGGCCCACTCACGGAAGTTGGGCCAAGCGACTCAAGCCGGTTCTCTCCTGCCAGGTGGGTTCCTGGGACTGAACTCAGGTCACCAGGCTTGGCGGTAAGTGTCTTCACGTGCTGAGACATCTTCTCTTCCCTTTCATTTTCATTGATAGCAAAGCTTTTACAGACCCCCATCCTTGGAATTAAGGAAGAGGAGATTATTTAGCTAAGTACTCAACGAATCAACTTTGAGGTAAACACGTCTGCAAAGTTAAAGGAGAAGGAAGATGTGTGAGGGTCAGTATGGAACCGGAAGGCTAGCGGCGCCAGTTACTTGCCATTTGTGTACCCGTATGTCAATCTTGTCTGACGTACAACGAAACGCCCATTTCATCGTCATGCCTGTCCCAGGAAGCAAACAACATATCCTGGAAACCCAAAGTCACCGGTTAGAGTTTGCTGTCCGAGGCCAGAGGAGCTCACACAGGAACCCTCAATAAGGACATGTGGCGCCAATTTTTCCGAACCCCGCTCCAGCCATCTCTGTTGTCTCAGATTCCCGTTACAACACTAAGTAAAGCTTTGGAGACTGTCACAAGATGGTCTGTGGTAGTGGGCAAGAAAGCATGCAAAAAGGCGTCCCTAGCTGAGGGTTTAGTGGTGTATAAGCATCTAGGGACGCGTGGGTTTCTATTCATGCACCTTCCTAAGGATATGGAAGCTGAGGAAGTGACAGGATGTCCACCCTAAACTGGACAAGCTAAGAAGAGATCTTCAATTCTCAACAGGCGTAAAGCCAGCAGGCGTTTTCTTTTCCTGTTCTGTGTTCATGCCCTAAGCTCATGGTCTATCTTTGGACCCCTGATGTAATTTCTGAATCACCAACCGTTTTTTGAGACCATAGGAGAGTTACAAATAAGATAAGAAATATTGATGGAGACTCCCTGCAGTCTGCATGGGAAACGGAGTCACCTCAGCTGAGGCTGATAAGGGAATTTCTCCCCTGAAATCCCTGCTTGTTGAAAATGACATGATCTAGCCCAAGGAAGAACTTAAAGCCTGATCCACTTAAACAGCTCCCAGTGATTTATCATAAATGTGCTTATTTGGAAGGCTTGATTGTAAGTGCTTGTGGGAGGTGCCAGGGTTAACTACCCAAATTGTACATAACTTGAATCCTGTGTATGGCAATTAATCAAGAAATTATATTCCCTGACTTTGTAACAACCCACACAGAGTGCTACATCTGTGCTGTGTTTAAACAGAGGGAGAGGAAAGATGAAATATTTCTTCTAATAAAATGCTAATGGCTTTGTTTTCAAGAAGAAATATTGAATTATTGTGGTGTTAGATTTATCTGTGAGAGGCTTTCTCAAGTGACAGTCAATAAGTACTTCTGACAGAAAAGCAACTCTTTCCTGAACACAATATTCTAGTCTTCTGAGTGACTTCAGGATTATAGCAAGAGCCTTCACGGTGCTGACAAGTGAACCCAGAAATAAATAGCACAGAGTGATTCCTGCGGATATCTGTCACATCTCCCTTGAGCTTTATTTACGGTATTGCATGTTGGAAGTTGCCAATAGAGCAGTGAGCCATGACTACTGATTTCTGGGAACCTCCCTTCTGGGTGTCTCTCATGCTTGTAAGGTTGTACTAGTACCTGGGTATCCACAGCAAAAGCTATTGGTGATGCTATGGGGTTCAGGAGGCCCAGAAGGAGTTATCCTCTTTTGAGAACTGGCTTACAAAGTCACTCTCTGGAAGCTTGAACAAGTACCAGAAGTTGAAAAAGGAAAAGATTGGCAATGAGGGTGGCTCTATAACATCATTTCACCCCTACGGCGAGGAGGCTCAAAT
Organism: Bramus lutescens; assembly: GCA_001685075.1. Taxonomy (NCBI): domain Eukaryota; kingdom Metazoa; phylum Chordata; class Mammalia; order Rodentia; family Cricetidae; genus Bramus; species Bramus lutescens. The sequence continues at coordinate 40,832 of LOEQ01003152.1, read as the reverse complement.
GCTAGGTAGGTTTGAATGTCTTCATTTTCAATCATCAGCTTGTTAAAAAGAAAACACAGCTCACTTCACAAGCATCAGCGTGGATGGCATGACATCTGACTTCGTCCTTTAAGATCTCGTACTACAAAACAGAGTCAGACTAAATGTTCACAGTGTGAAAACACTCATGGAATAACATGCCCTTGGCTGAGCAGCCACAGCCTTGGTTTCTCGTCAGGGTACTCCTTTATAAATGAACTGGGGCATCCACACAGGCTACCTTCTACCCTTAGCAAGTGGAGTGAAGATACAAAGGAAGCTCTGATTGGCTCTGGGACCCATCCCCTTGACTTTGTTTACCTCTTGAAGTGGAAGTATGGGTGGCTCACCCCTCACCCAGGTTTATAGGTGGTCTGTATATACGTGGCTATCTGCAGATGCCAGGCACCATGGGTGTGGAGTTCTGTCCACATGACTCCACTTGATTGTTGTGACGGGGATACTGCCCCCTCCCCATTTTACACATAAGCAAACTGAGCTCTGAAAAGGTCAGCAGTGTGACAGGTTACATAGGAAGTGTGGGGCAGTGATTCATATTCAAGGGGTCAGTCAGCGATTTTTGTGTGCGGGGACATCAAGTCTGATGGAATATAGGGTCATATCAAGACACGAAGGACAAAACAATGAGGTAATTGGAGAAAATTAGAGATATGGTCTTGATCAGGTCCTGGAAGATGATACAAGTTAAACCAGACTTTTCTCTGATCTGGGTTGATGGAAGGGTGCATTGCTGAACTCTTGCAAAATCTCTGGAGACTTTGGGTCTGCATTTTAGTGAGAGTTGGTTTGATTTTTGCAGTGTGAAATTTTCAACATGTCTGAGAAGCCAGACTTCTAGAAGTCACAAAGAGGTCATTTATTTTTACCTCTTATTTTGAAGTAATTATAGATGCTTGTTGTAAAAACAGAAGAGAAGTACCGCATATTCTTCACCTAGCTGGCCCTAATGGAAGCATTTTAAAAACCACAGCACCTATCAAAAGTAGAATTTGACTGACAAAATTCTGTTAAGTACATTCTGGATTGTAGTTGCATGCTAGCTGATTTTAGGTGTTTTCATTTGTTTTGTAGGGTTCTATTCAATTTAACCACCTGCAGAAGTTCGTGTAACTACCAAGGTAATTGAATTTTAATTTTGGAATTAAGAAAAAGGAAAACTAAAATGTGTGAAACAATCAATCATTTTATTTTATGACATTTTCTTGTTTGGGGTTACATTACTGAAATTCTTACCCTGAAAAATAACTCATGGTCTAATGAAATAGTAACATGGAAGAATGGCTACATAGAGTCCAAAAGTTAACATTTGTCTATGGAAAATGACGGCCCAGAGAGGGCATAAAAATGATTCCATTACAAAATAAGGTCCCTATACATTTATTACTTAAAGCTTTCTAATTAGATTTAAGTTTGAAATATTCACAAATGAGAACGAGAGGCTCTTGATTTGTATACTGCAAACGAAAGAGTATCAGTTTTGTTCTAATGCTTATACTAAAGACACAGTGTCCTATTAGCATGGGCTATTATTCATTGCGTCTCCGTGGTTTCAATTTTCTAGCTCTTGTTTTGTGGAAAGCTACAGAGATAGAAACCCATCTTTTAGCATGTTCCCCAAAGCTGCAGATGTGAGCTTCAAAGAGGGTTAAATTTTAATGAAAACATAGCCTTTAGTCAATGCGCTTGAAATTATAATTTTAAAAGCCAATCATTTTCTCTTTTGACTGACATGTGGCATTTTGGAGAAAAAATTTAAATCCTCCAAGTCTGTAAGGCATGAATTGGGAGGGGGGTGTTGAAAGTACTGTATTTAGAACAAGAAAAGGGGGCAGCTCTTGCATCAGGGGCTGAATTAGAATCAGTTGTAATCATGAACACAAAGAGGCACCATCACAGGACAGCCATTTATCCGCGCATCTGTGCCTTTGCCTCTGACCCTAGATTTCTGGTTTCTGTCTCTTTTCTTTAGAAAATCTTCAGTTAGGCATAGATGCACACATTAGAGAGATTGGGGCTAATGATTTTGGAAGGCACTAATTAATTCTCATTATGCCCGCGAACTGAGAGCAGTAGTGAAAGGTTGTGTGTAGGCACGCACACACTATTTGCAATTTTTTTTTCTGCACAGCATTTTCTTCTGATGAAAGTTCAGCTCTTGTATGAATGAACCCCCTTCTGCCCCTGTTCTCACATGCACACAGAGCCCCCAGCATCCGCGGTGCTGATATTATGATTTAGAAATGTGGTGAAGAGAAGCATCCACAGTCATTTCTGTTTGGTGTGTTTGTGGCACTGAAAGAACTATGTAAGCAGATACCTGGCCCCCCTGAGTTTCTTCATTTAAGCCTCAGGATTCCTAATTAGCAGCTGGATTGCATCCATTCTATTAGCTCCTGATTATCAATGGTGATCAATCTTTGCTAAACAAAGATATGTCATCCTGCTGGGGACACTCATGGGTATTTTTTTCTAAAAGGTTTTAACATTTGATAATAGGTTTTCCAATAGCTTGAAGGGTAGCGTTTAACATTTCTTTTCCATTTGAAGTATTTCCTGAGTTGTGTCCAAGCCCTCTGCAGTTAAAGAAAAGGCTTTTTGACATTTAATAGACAATGTTGTGGCTTTCTTTCTCCTTCAGACAAATGTATAGCATTTAAACAGCCACGTCGTGTGATCTTAATTGAGACACCTTTCAGGAATGGCAATTAGGGGTGACTTGTGTCAAAAATATTCAGCATGAATTACATTTGACCAATTTGTTACAAACTTTCAAAGCTACTTCTCTCTTTTTCCATCCCACCCCATTCTCTCGAGTACTAAGTGAGCCATGCACTTTGTGCGTTGAAGTTACCCCAGCATTGGGATCTCAGGCAGTGACGACCCGGCTCCCCAGAGGCCCGCGAGCGAATCTCATGGTCAAGGCTTTCTGTTTTGTGAGTGCTACCAGTTGGACTTTGAGATGGCGCCTGTTTTGAGTCAGTTCTCCGTTCTGCGCTGAGCTGAGCAAGGGGGAGCTTCCCGCAGCCACCCCCTCCCTCCAGTCACGTGGCCGGTCCTGTTTTTGTTTTTCCTGAGCTAGTTTATTTTACCCCTGTTCTCCTTTCCCAGAGTCCCATGAATAATTCTAAGCACAAAGAGTAGCCTTCCTCCCCACCCAGGAGAGGAGGGTGACTCCAGAAGAGAACAATGGAAACCACAGCTTTGACCTCTAACGCTTGGGAGAGGAAAAAAAAAAGTGTGTGTTGTGTGTGGGGGGGCGTAGAACCCCATGAGAAAAAAAAATAGAGAAATGAAACAGCTTAATAAGGACTTCAGTACAAAACAGGTGTCGGGTAGAACCTGGGCGAAACAAACAACAAATGCAGCATTTCGTGGCCAAACACTTGACACACATCTTAACTACCAGGCTATTTTCACTTAAGAACTAAACAACTAAACATGCAGCATTCCAGACTGGAACGGGTAGCCAGTGTCTGCATATTGAAACATGAGTTCTTCTTGGTGGAGAGTATAAAAAGGGGGTGAGAGCCCTAATGAACGTCATTTGAGTTGGGATAAATGTAAAATTAATTGGGTGTGGGGGCCGGGGAGGGGAAGAAAAGCGAAAACATTTGAGTGAACCTTGACCTCTATGGAATGTGAAGCTCCCTGACATTTCTGATGGTGAGGTGACCTCAACGCAACATAGGAAACTTCATTTTAAAGAGCTGAGAGAAGGCAGGCGAAGTCTAATTTTTGTTTTACATTGCCCTGTGTCCAACTGGAGAGGAGAATGACCTAGGATGCCGACTGCCAATCGTATAAAGCCCACACCAATGGCAGGCATGAGGCGACCTCATTTGGACCTGAACAATGCGTGCTTGCAAATGCTTGGGGGCAGGGTCATGAAATTGTTCTAGCTCTTATGGTGTTTGATATGGACATGTCCTTGGGGGAGGACATAAAGGACATGATAAGGGAAACCCTAAGGCCATGGAGACAAAGGGAATTGTGGTTGAATTTCATTCACCAAGTGTATACAGTATTCTGGTTCTGGGATAGCCACAATGGGGCTGGGGTGACCCAATGATACCCAAGGCATGCACGTGTTTCCTGCCCTCACAAGGCTTAAAGACAGGCTAGAGGCAGAGGAAGTAGTAAGTGTGGCCAGAGCCCTAGAATAGCAAAGTTTTAAAATAAACAGCTTTTCCATCAGACCTTTCTTTCTCCTCCTTTCATCCCATCCCCTTCTTCTTCCCTTCCTCTTTCTGTCTTCCTCTTCTTCTCTTCCCTGTAAAGACTTCTTTCCCAAGCTAAATTCAGACAAGAGAAACAGTCTATTTGTGATTTACAAAAAGGCAACACATATAACAATGTGAGTCAGAGAGTTAGACGGGCATGGTCTGGATTCGAGTCTTGACCCTTCCTTTGACTAGCCTTGGCCATAAAATAACCTCAGTTTCTTCTTCTATTAAAAATACTCAGGATTAAAAAGTACACCTTCATAGGTATGTTCTGATATTAAGCGACATCTGCTAGCAAAGTTCCTACCCAGCATGTACTATGATGGTTAGCCGATTATACATCAGATTCATTGTTGTCTTTCTTTTCTAGTTACAAAGCACATATTATAATATGGCTAGGAAATAATGATACCTATTAATCAATCCCATTTTTTTCTTCCTTGAAAACAACTGACTGACTTTGGTAGCTTATAACTCTTGTACTTAGATTCATTTCTTCAATCATAAATCATTTGCTTGAATGTTAAAAATAAAAACAGCATAGATGAACTAAGGTCTTAAACAAACGTCTAAGGGCTCTGTCTTGTCATGGCTCCATTTGTTGTCCTTCTGGACTCAAGTTCAAGCCAAATTTCCAGGATCCAGTGTAGAAGGCAGAGGCATTTCTTAATACTTACTGATTCAAAGTGACTAAGAGATGTCCTTCATATGCCTCCGAACTGCCATGTTAGGAGGCTTCCTGTGTGCCACGTGAGATCAGTCTCCCAATATGACAGATACACCCTGTCCTGTGTTGGTGTTATGCGAATGTGTATTCGTGTAATTGGATAGCAGGAACGATGAACTTCAAAAATGAAAGTCAGTTATACATTTTCCTTTCATCTCTTAACCTTTGCATCAGTATTGGAAGAACAAGCCCTCTTCTTTGCCTTGTCCTCCCCCCCCCCNCCGCCCGGGAGGGGATTAAATGCACAAAAGGTCAAATCGACATGTAATCATTTGAAGTGTTTAGATGTCTTTCTGTTTGCATGGGCAAAGGATGCTCCGTTCTCCCCCAGCATCACCAAGCATCTTTCTTGTGAATGGACCTTTTACTCCTGTGTCTTCTGCTTTGCTTACGTGGTTTAGTCTCTCTGAAATGCCTACCCAGCGAGGGAACAATCTTACTTATCATTTAAAGTCTCATCCACTGTCATCTATCCTGTAATTTCTTTCTTGGAGCTCCAGGAAAGATCAAGGTGTCTTCCCTGTACCCCATGGATCTTTGTTCCTGTCCCTAGTCTGTGGTATGTCTTTTGCCTCCTCCAATGAAATCCCGGATGGTGGGGTCTTTGTCTTTTCAACTAGATTTTTTGGGGGGGTTCCCTGTGCCGGTAGGGAAACAGGCACATACGCACGAATTGCTTTGCAATATTTGCAGTATGAACAGTGACGTGAAGCAGTGGTCTGAAGGATGCTTGCTCATGAACGCCAATTTACTGAAGAAACTTGCTTTGTTTGGGCAAGAACTGAGCCATCATCTTGAAGGTCTAGTGAATTCCTTAAAATTCTTCAGTCTCTGTATCAACGGTTGTCTTGTTGCAAAGCTCTCTAAGAAAATAATAATTGAGGGGAAAAAAAAAGCTAAAACCAACCAACAAAATCTCTCAAGGCTATGGGATCACTGATGGTAGGATGAGCACTTTTAGAACGTGTCAAACCCGTGATACTCAGCAGGAATGGGGCTCAGCCGTCCAAGCCAAATAAAGTATCGCTGACTGTCAGTGGTAAGCTAAGACCTTAAGTGCCATTTGTTTGTTGAGTTTTGCCACTCTAAATTGCTCTGTTTGGCACCAGACCTCTAAAAGTATTTATGGTTTAATTGCTACGTGGTTTATTTTAAATTATATTAAGACGACCTGCTTATATTAAAATGACATGCTTTCTAAAACCTAATATTCCCTTAAAAACACTATTGTATTGGAAGGGGGATTGTTTCAAAATGTTATTCTAAAACAGCCAGAGTAGAGATTTCAAACACACAGCCTAAACTCTGCGAATTTGATTATGGCTAGCTCTCAGGATGCTATAAAACAGTCGTCTCTTTTATGTATGCCCCGAGTTTGGGTCTTTTGGAAAATGTTTTTGATTGTTGCTATTTCTTAGTCCTGATATTCTTTCTGTCCTCAGTCTGACATCAGTGCAGGGCTCAGAGTGCCATAGTCTCTATCCATATATAGCCAGGCAAGGCATTCTGCCATTAACTAGAACTTGCGAGCGCTTTGCACGGGGGACGTGTTGCTATTCTTGAGCAAACCAGGAGAGTTTAAAAACATTATTTTGAAATGTGCTTCCTCTAAGTCAGAAGAACTTAATTAAGTTTCCAGGGTTAATTGTTTCTGAAGTGTTAACGTGTCATTTGTCTGTTCAAACTCCAAAGCAAATCTAATACGGGATTTAATAACCTGTTTATGTGAGTAGAGATTTGGGGTGGGGGTGGCGTGGGAGAAGTGGGGGAAAGCTAACAAGCTTTTAGCTAGTTGTGGGTCTCAGAAAGAACTCTTCCTGCCTATCTGAAACAAAAGGTAAAATCCCATGTTCGAAACTCCTTCAGTGGGGATCAGTTGGGATGACAAGGAAATTTGGGGACAAAAACAGTATTTTTTTTTAGACTTTGTTCATTTCATATTTATCACTGGCTTGTTTGCTAATTTTCATTTGCAAGAGGCAATTCTTCCAGCTAACTGGGTGCCTCAATGGGCCACTGATTTCTTTGAAGTGACAGTCTGTAAATATGCATAAAAAAGGGATGCAATTAGCGCGTGTGTGGTTCAGTGCAGCCTGATTCCATTGGCAAGTTTACCCACACTGTTGATAAGCTACATTATCTAGAAAATTGGCCGCTGAACAACAGCACCTCTGATTGCCAGCAAAGGTTCCAGATAACAGGGTGCTGAAGAGAAATATAATTGAGGTTGAATATATTAACCAAGGTGTCACATGCTCCTTACAAGCTCTAATTTATCAGCATGTTGGAATTTTTATTAACATTTGGAATGCATTTCCACCACGCTAATGAAGTGGGATTGGCAGTCCAGCCTTTAGTTATTGTCATCTCTGAGAAGTTAAATGTAATTTCTCGTTAGACACAGTTATGTAAATATATTTGTTCAGGGGCTAAAAAAAAATTATACACTTTGCAAAACACAAATATGTTGTTAAGGGCAGTGTGACAAATCGGTGATGGCTCACGTCCCCAAAGCCAGCCAGAGAGTCACGCTGTATTCTGTACAGGGCCTTTCTCCGTCCGGTGTGCATGTGTGTGTGTGGGGGGGTGGGATTTGTGAAAAAAAATGAAGGAAGGTTAATTTTATTATCTCTGCGACCTGCTCACCATTGTGAAACACAGTTTAAATTAACCACTGTTTCTGTAGACTCCCGCACTCAAAAGGACATCAGGAGGAAACTAATTTCTGTAAGTGAGAACTCAAAGTATAAGGTAAATTAAGCATTCATAGAAAAATACCTGCTACCCCCTCCTCATTCTCCTTGGAAATAAACCAAGACTTCTCCCTTTCTTGTCTAATTTGAACAAGTACATTTTTGAAAGGCATCTGTGAACACTAATGTGAATTTCTGTGCTTTAGAAATTAATTGAGGTGTACAAATTGGAAACGCTTTCAGATTGTATGCCCGTGTGATGGAATGCTATTTTGAGCAGGGCAACACGCACACAGAACCTAAGATTGGGGATAACAGTCTATTTGGAATGAAAGAGGGGCAAGGAATGATAGAAGAAATGCATTGACCGCTCCAATTGTTTGTCTCTTGAGGTGGAGTTTGAACGGCTGTTTGATTACTGTAATTTATAATTATATAGGTATGATGCATGTGCTTGAAAATCACCCTGTAAACTATTTTACAGACAAAATAACTCAATTTTTGTTAAGTCATAGATTTTGATTTTCTATGAAAGCTTAGGAGTTGCAATCTGCAGAAAATTGTGTGTCTCTGCCCTGCTCAGAGTTAGTGCCTGACCTTGGGGAATGATGCCAGCATGTCCCCTCCATTAGTAGTGATATGAGCACGCAGGTAGAACTTCCTTAAGACATCCTATGAGTGGAAGATTCTCTCAGCTTTCTCTTTGCCTTCGTTTCTTTTCTTTTTTAATTAAATATACGTGTGTGTATGTATATATGTATGAACATATGCATGTATGTATTATAGTGTGTGTATGTATATATGTACGAACATATGTATGTATTATATATGTGTATGTATATATGTACTAATGTATGTATGTATGTATGTATGTATGTATGTATGTATGTATGTATGTATGTATGTTTTGCAGACATCTGTGCCATGCACTTGGAGGTCAGAAGGCCACTTCCTGGAGTCAGGTACCTTCTGCCACTCTGTGTTCTGATGCTCACACTCAGGGTGTCAGTCTTGGCAGCAGGTACTCTTGTCTGCTGAGCCTTCTTGACGTCTCTACACATAGTTTCTTTCTCTTTCTCTTTTTTACACAGGGCCTCATGTAATAAACTCACTATCACAAGTGCATGCTGTCACACTGGGTTTATGCAGCGCTAAGATTTAAATCCAGAGTCTTATGATACAAATACAGCACTGGCTGAGATACATTCTCAGTCCCTGGCATTTACTTCTTAGTGACTCACAGCTTTCTATTGTCCTATCCTAAAGTCTCCCAAAGCCGCTCCTTTTTTCCTCTGCTGTCTGCCACAACTCCTGGTGACATTCCTAGTCAGCACTGCAGTTCTTCCTTGAGTGTTACATGCTCATCTTCTGTCATAGACCAGATATTGTATGTTACTGAATGGGACGAGAAAGCAGAGGAAGGAATACCGTTTCCCCATTTAGATGTAACCTCAGGTGAAAATCAAATTTGGTATGGGAGTGTCATGCTTCTTTGACAGAGGCTCTTAGGATGCCCTTTATGGCCAGTGCTAACTCAGCATACATTTTACTTTTTTTTTTTTCTATTGTCACTGAATGGCTTAAACCAAAACTGTGGTTCCCAGGCTCTCTTGCAGCTAGGGTTCTGAAAAATGTGAGATTCCTACAGATACACACAGTTACTGTTTAGACTGGGTGTCTCAGTGCTGCTTACTACCTTCCTGGGTTTTCAGGGACGGAGGTAGTCGTCTTAATTCTGAGTATTGACTCCATTACATTGTCTTTGAACTCAGTTCACTGGCAATTTCCAGGTCCCCACATTCATGAGAAAGGCAGGTATTGAGGTTTCCCTAGTAGGCAAGATTGTCAGTATGGTTGCAACCTTCCATCCGTTTCTTGGCCCTTCCAACCATTTTTGCAAGCTCTGAATTCCAGGTGTTCTATTTCTGCTTCAGAGGTTTGGTTTTGAACACAGGAACCCATCCATCAATCTGGTTAGAGTAAGCGAGTCATAAGGCCAGGTTCCAGGTGAAGACAAAAATGATGCTCAGAGCACACATTTGAAAGAGGAGTTCATTGGGGTGGAGGGATGGCTCAGCAGTTAAGGTCATTGGTGGCTCTTGCAGAGGATGCGGCTATTTTACCAGCACCCCCATAATGGCTCATAGCCCTTTGTAACTTCTGTCCCAGGAGACATGACTCTCTTCTGGCCTCTGTGGGTGCTGCATACATGTGTTGTACAAGCATACCTTCAGGCAAAACACTCGTACACATAAAATAAATGAACCGTAAAAGAGGAGCTCATTTTCATGGTTGTTGGCAATTTTCCCTTAAATTTTGTTCCACAGACACCCCTCTTACCTCACTCCAGTGTTGGCCCAGCTTAATAAATTAAACAGGACACATTATTATAAAAACAACTGAATCATATCCACAGCAGATCTTGGCAATAATGTAATCCATGGACCCATTTGTAAATAAAGTTCACCTGGAGCCCAGCTGTGCCGTTCTTGTCCATGTCTGTGGCTCTTTTCCTGCCAAAGTTGCAGAACCGAGATAGCCTAGTCGAGAAGAAATCGCCGTTTACAGAAACAGTTGCTGGCTCTTGCTCCTAGGCACGTGGGTGTCACTTACGTTCTGGACTAAGACTGTCCTGGGTGTCTTTGTCTAGTCACTCAAGCTCCATGGAGTGGAGGCAGTTACAGCCAATCATAGGTCTCGCTCCCTAGTTTCTGGGTTCATTGATCCTCCCGATGGCTTGAAATCCGTGACGACGGGCGTGTTTACACCAGGAAAATCGGCAGATGCTTCCCATCAGTGCCTCCCTTAGACAACTCCAGTAATCCAGTCCTGTTTTCAAACTGATGCAGAAGAGGAAATAAGGGTCCCGACTGTAGCCTGTTCTCCTCCAGCAAACCTACCCCAGCTGCTGTGGGTTTTGCAGCTGATGCTTACTTACATCTCGGCGCTCTCCTGGGCAACCATAGATTGCAGGGCCAGGGCAGGGTGCAGCAAAGCCCAGCTCTTTTGCGCTAGAAAGCCACTGTTTTTACTGAGGCTGGACCTTGCCAGCAAAGCTGATCTAGGTATGTGCTTCCCCATCTCGCTTCACGCCAATTCCAATTCTGTCCTAGCTTTCACTTCTGGGTTTCCCTTTACCCACCCCCACCGCAAGAACCACTTCCTGTATACAAACACTGGCTACAGCTTGGTTTCTAATCTACAACTCGTTATTTTTCTGTGTGTGAATTTTTCTTTCCACGTGTCTTTATCCTATAACGTGTTATCTGTGTGATTACATACTTAATATATCAGCAAACATGGCAAAGTTAATGTAATGTTACTATAAGCCTTAGGAATGTAAAAATATAGGTGACTAGTGGCTTTGGAGATGTGGCTCCTGGGCTTCCTACTCAGTGCTCAGTAAATGACTATCTGGGCAAAGGGCTCATTTCATTTGCAGCCCACGAGGTGGAAATTTGAATACATTCTACATGAGATGCCCACAGAAATAATTTCTTGGGCTCTTCGGCTGAATTTTAGCTGTGGTATTAGTAAATGTTTCCTGGTTTCTAACCAGTTTAGTTCACGGATGTTTTCATGGTTGGCTTCAGTAAGCCATTTGCTATCTCCATAGTTCTCTTTGAAATGATCTAACTTGCTTATTGTTCGGTCCTTCTCTCCACCATTGCAGGCTGGGGCATGCATCAGGCAGGTGAGTGTCTATTTAGAGGCTGCTGTGGCCCACATGAGAAGAGTGTTCCTTCTACTCACTGATGTGGTGAGTACCTGCCTGAGGTTTCATTAAAAAAACAAAACAGAACAAAACAAAAAAAATGCAAAACTCAGATCCAGGAATTGAGAATTAAAGAAGGATTCCAGACTCCAAATGAGAACGATGGACACCTGCACACTTTCCAGAGGGTTGAGATAATTTAGCCTTTGGGCAAGCGACATCTGTCTCTTGGCTTCCTGCAATGACATTCATGAAACAGTATCAAAATAAATATCCTTCACAAAATCATGCAAACACCCCCATTCCTTCAGGCTTAGTAGATAAGTCATGTTTAGTAACTACTTCATGTGACCTTGTCTTGACTTTGGAAAAAATAAATGACTGAAGGTCACTTCTGCTTCCTCTGGTAATAAGATCATTGTGTTAGGGCCAGTATGTTGTCTCTTGGTGTTCATTCACCTTTATATCTTTGGCCCCTAATAACATTGTCCCTGGACCCAAATTCTATTCATCCAGTCATCCATCATGGAGTGGATGCTAAACACTGACTGGAGGGTACAGAGGCAACTTGGGCTAGCCTGACTCCTGCCCCCTTAGAATCTCTGTTCTCCAGGAAGAGATCCAGTTAAATAACTGTGTAACATAATGTTAATGCTGCTGTGATTAGTAAACACAGTGTCCTCTGGAGCATCTACTAAGAAAACGGAATGTGAGCCAGGGAATTAGGAACTTGGTAGCAGCATCTGGTTAGAAATTCCATTTCTTTTCCCCTGAAGAATTGAAGGGTAAACTGGAATTGACCTGGAAGTTGATGGAAGAGGTGATTTAGGAGGCATTTGCTATATTCTCAAGCTTTTTTTTTTCCTTAGAAAAATGGCCCTTTAAGTTAACTTAGCTTCTAGGATGTTGTGGGCACGTGCAGCTCTGCATGCAGGTGTATGTGTGTGTGAGGGTGCACAAGTGTCTGGGTACACATGCAGGCCAAAGGAAAACCATGGAGTCATTCTTCCTTAGGTACCATCCACTTGTTTTTTTGAGACTGCCTATCTCATTGGCCTGAAACTCACTAGTAGGTTAGGCAGGCTGACCAGAAAGCCCCATGTATCTGGACCCACTTATCTCTGCCTTCTTATATGTTGGGGTACAAGTCCATGCTGCTAAGTCCCTGCTATTTTTACACAGGTTCTAGGAACCAATTCCTCATGCTCCTGCAAGTCATCTCCCCTGTCTCAGATTCTGGATCTTTTATTCCCTCATTTGCACTCATTTGTCAGATGCTTGGAAGGACAACAGTGCGATTAGAGGTAAAAACGTGGAGCCATGAAAATGGGTATGAGCCCAGTTCTTTCTTTCTTTCTTTCTTTCTTTCTTTCTTT
>LOEQ01003152.1:0-28026 GCA_001685075.1 Bramus lutescens | reverse complement strand
CCTTCGGAAGAGCAGGCAATGCTCTTAACCACTGAGCCATCTCTCCAGCCCAAGTCTTATTTTCTTACCTTGTCTGTGAACCAGGACTCCCTGTGGGGTAGAGGATGAATGGTCTCCTCCTCATTGGCAAGTCCTGATGGACAGACCATGCACTGCTCCCAACAGGCTTCTGAGCTATGAGGGGTTGCTCTCTCCCTTTCTCTGCTGCACAAACTGAAGCTAGAGACTCAGTGACTTGTTCCAGATCTTCTTGACTCATGACTGACAGAGCTAGGAGTCAAACCCAGCCTGGCTGTAGGTTCTGTGCATCTTGGTTTGTAAAATGGTGAGTCTAGCAAGCCCTGGGAAAGGGATCTGGAAACAACCCTATTTCATTCCCCTTTGCTACCGCAGAACCTAGCTTTGCAAAGACTTTTGATGGTCTCTGGGGCTCTGAGGGGCATGTGACTTACTGGAAGGAAAAGCATTTAGTTCCACTAAAGAGCTCAGGATTGTGACTATTTACCAGACTTGGTCGTCTTGAAAGGATTTTATTGTTTGCCATTTGCTTTTCATTCGGAAGCCACATGTGAACGTAACATAAAGGCTTGTGAAGGGGCCGTGATTACTCTGCAGCTTGAAGTGTACATGTCAGCTCCCTGTCTTTAAGGCCAGTGCTCTGGGTCATTTCCCTTCTGGCTTCAGCCAGGCACTCGGAAAATCATTCACAGACACCGACTTCTGCATCAGCTGTGGCCCCGAATTCTAGAAGTTAAGGAAAGGACTGAGGGGGTCATGTGTGCCGACCCCTCCTTCTGTTTGTCCATCCTTACACCGTCTAAAGTCATGTCAAGACTGTGGATTCTGAGTGAAGCTCCCTCCCCCGCCCCTGCCCAATGGGGTTCTCTGGTTCTTCTTGTTGTTGAAGGCATCAGGGTAAAGGCCTGCTCCAGGCAGTTTTCGTCTGGCCACCTTCCCCTGTAACCCGTCTTTGGCTGACTCCCGCATCACCCCCGACACCATGCTGCACCGCACCGTGGTTTGGATATTCTTTCCATCGTGAGATGGAACCTCATCTAAATTTAGCCTTAAGTGTTTCTCACACAGCGTGTATCTGTATTTTTCCATTTGCCTGCCCCTCCCTCCTTTCTGCCCTCTCTCCTCCCCTCTGCTTTTTTTTTCTGCCTTTCTGCTTTTATAGACAGCATCTCATGTATCACAGGCTGACTTCAAGCTCCCTATGTTTGACCTTGAATTTCTGATCCTCCTGCCTCTACCTCCTGATGCTGGGATTATAGGGCCACCACACCCAAGTTATGTGGTACTGGGAATCAAACTGGGCTTCCTGAACGGAGGGAAGCTCCCTACAACTGAGCTGTATTCCCAGCTCCAATTTATGTCTTTATGTTCATGAGATATATTTTAATGATATTACTCTGAAACTAGAAGCTATAACTCAAACAAGCCATTCATAACTAGGGCCTACAAAGAGGAATAGGTGGAAACAAATAAACACTTAGAGAGTGACTTACCCCGTCCCAGCTATTTCCATAATGCAGGCACAGCTGGCATCCCAACCAGAGACCTCAGTACGGTACCTCAGCACGGGCACTTTAAATTGATTCCTCCTCCATTCCACAGCCATCCTCTCAGCTCTGGGGCATCAGATTCACCTTGCTGTGCCTGCTTCTCCCATTTTGGAGTTGTTATCCAGCTAGAGATCAGTGCAGACAGTGGAGGGGAAGATTCCTAGGAGCTCAGGGGAAATGTGCTCTTTCAGCACCGTGCACCAACGATGACCCCCAAGCCCGCTGCAATCGTCCCAGAATCCTGTAAGGACAAAATGGTAAGCAAGAATGCATGGAAACAGGAGCCCCCATTTCAGTCGGCACTAATTAGCAAATCTTTTGTGAGGAGGAGTTAGGTCACAAAGAAGGAAAATAGTGGCCTGTGAACCACTGGGTGAAACTTGACAGCACTATATTCCTTTTCTCTCAGAGGAAGCACAGGAATTGAAGAGGGAAGAACATCTATAACATTGATTCCTAACTTAAGTAATAGAAGAAGGCTTATATAAAGCCCCTGCCTGTGCCTGCCTTTACCCATAGATCCTACCCTTGTGTTGAATTACTCACCTGGCTACCTCTTCCCATCATAGAACTAAAGTTGTTATTTTGAAATTTTGGAAACAAAATCAGGATTCCGATACCTTATTGCTCCCAGACAACAGCACCGGCATGTGTTGCGAAGCTTCTGTATTCCAGGCTCATGGTAGGAATCACTTACTTTCTAGACAGTTCTAGGATATGTGTATGGTTCTCTTCCCTAGTATGGAGCTGACACTGGAGAGACTGAATAACCAGCTAACTCAGCTGATAATGAACTAATGCTTAACAAGGGCTACGTGATTACCCCTCCTAAATAAAAGGTGTGTACTCAGAGAAACAGTGTGTCCTAGCTAAAGCGTGAGTGTGGTGGGTAGACCTGGGGAGTCAGTGAGAGGTAGCTGAGTATTGGGGGTACAGAGAGAGAGTTGCTGTGTATGCTAAAGAGGACAAAAGGCATGCTTCAGGGCACTCCCAAACCAAACCACACATTGCTTTTCCACCTGTGTGTGAGTCTGAACTTATCTGCACACGGAATAGAGAACCTGGTTTTCACTAAACTTCCCCACTAAACATACTGCTTTTAGAATATAATACTGACCATTCTAGACTGTTCACAGTGTGGTGGTAGCCACTTTTCTCTTAGGTATTACAAAATACCTGAGCGAAGCAAAGAATGGAAGAAAGCTTTGTTCTGGCTCAGCGTTCAGGGTTCATGGTAGCGTGCAAGGTCTGGCAGAGGGTATGGCTTACTGATGTGGCAGCAGGAGTGCCAGGCTGCTTGTTCGGATCAGGAAATGGAGAAAGGGAAATGTTGGCATTCACCTGGATTCATTCTTTCTTCTTTTGTACTCATTCTGGAGCACCAGCCCATGGGATGATGTGAGCCACTGTCAATGCAGGTGTCCTTGCCTCAATAAATCCTCTGTGGAAACCGCTCCCCTCCACATATACAAAGTGCACAGCCTTACTAGTACCCCATACATATTATGCCAATTGCACAACCTCATTATTACACCCTGCATGTACATAGTGCACAGCCTCACTAGTGCCCCCCGCATGCACACAGTGCACAGCCTTACTATTACCCCTCACATGTACACAGTGCAAGCCTTTCTAGTACCCCACACACATTATACACAGTGCACAACCTCATTAGTAACCCCTGCATGTACATGGTGCACAGCCTTACTAGTACCTCTGCATGTACACAGTGCACAGCCTCACTAGTACCCCTGCATGTACACAGTGCACAGCCTCGCTAGTATCCCCCACATATTGTATACAGTGCACAGCCTCACCAGCACCCCTCCACACATATTATATGCAGAGCACAACTTCACTAGTACCCATCCGCAAACATCACATACAGTGCACAGCCTCACCAGCACTCCCCTGCCACATTATACACAAAGCACAGCCTCACCAATACCAAGGCACTTCTTAATCAAGTTGACAGTTAAAATCAAACATCACAGTTGTCTAACAATTGACTATGGGTTTCTTATCAACATTGCTTTTTTCAAGTATCAATTCTGAAGCCAATTTTAATATTTTCAGAAAATGATGATTGCATGCAGCAGGTCATTTGGACAAATGATTGGTCTGTTCTGAAGAAAACCAATCAAGGAAGCAAGCTTTATCTTCGGTACTGATAAAGAAAGTCCTCTCTTGACACTGGCCAGAGACCACTGTATTAGTCTTCTGTTTTCACCCTTCCTATGGGTTGAGGAAGACCTCTTCCTTGGGGACTCCAGGGGTGTCTAATCACTGCGTCTTTTGTCCTTCATGTGAACACGCTTTCCTTTTACTTTGGCTGGTACAACAGAATGTTCCAGAGGGCTCCTGTGTTCAGAAACCAGAGAGAAAGAAAACCACAAAAGACAGAGCATGGAACTTGCTCTGCCCAGACTCTCTTATCAGCTGTCCTAAGGTCTTGCTACCTGTTGGCCTGGCTGGAGAAGCTTCCCGGGCATCTTGCCTTGGCTTCTTTGGCCATGCTCAGTGCTATCTGTGCTGGCTACCACAGCAAGGCCTCCAGTCCATCAGTCTCAAATGAGCTTCTGTTGGAAGTTCTGCCAGACCTGATAGGATCTTCTGTGCCTTGTAGAATTGGCATCCTCAGATGCCTTAAATTCAAACTGCCAAGACCTGGCCTATAAATTGTTCTTCAGCTCTTGCTAATGCCCTTGTTAGAGAAATCTTTCCATGTGATTTGTCCTTATGGGGATCAGTTCAGCTTTAACATGAACAGTAGAATACTTTGTGAAAAGTAGCATCTTCTGTATTTTACGCAGGCAGAAATCCATTCATTTAATTCCTGTGAAAGCCCTATGGGATCTTATGAGTCCCATTTATCTGAGAGAACAGTGCAATGGAGGAGCAAAGAACCATGCCCGAGGACGCAGAAGGTATTGCCGAGCCTCTCAGAAAACGAAGAGCTGCCTGACTGAGGGAGCAATGTGACATGTCCCCTCCCTCTGAGAAGGTCCCCTCCCTCTGAGACGAGCCCCTGCTCTGAGCTTTGGGGCATCTTGGATCCCCTTTGTCTTTCTGCTGCAGAACCCCAAGGGGCTCACACACTGAAGGCCCACGCTTGTTCTGAGTACTGTAATGCTCTGTTTCTCTGAAGTATGCCTTCTGGCTGGTGATTATACATATTGTTCCTGTGTAGTGAAGCTCAGTTTTGTAAGTGTTGACCCTAACTTGGTAGCTGTTGGGTTGCCCAAGTTTCAACCCAGAATCCTACCTGTGCACACACACCAACCGTCACCCAGCACATGCATATGTATGCTTCAGTAGCAGCAGTCAGAGTTGTTCACTTTGAGGCAGATTCGTGCCTTTCTGGGAGTTCCAGTGTAGAGTGTGCTTGGGAGATAGATCCGCAAGTGCACAGCCAGATTTCACACATGGAAAAGGCAGTTGCTGTGCTCAAGGATCTTGTTACTTCTTCTGCTTGGAGCCCATGAGGGTTCAAGAAGACTAGCCAAGAATGTTCTCACTGGTTCAGTTCACACTACAGTTATTTTCCCACTGAGGAGGGGGGGAGGGAGAGAAGGGAGAGATGGGGAGGGATATATAGAGAAGGAAGAGAGAGAATGAAAAAGTTAGCTTTTCTATTCTGGAAATGAAGTGGGTAGAGGAAGATGGGATCTTCATTGTTTATCATTTAAGCTGCTCATGGACTCAGAGATATTTGTCAACTATGTCCCTCTTGCTATGCAGAACCTGGCTTTGTGAATGTGGAACGTTGAAGCGCTCAAGGAAGGTGGTGTGCTTGGCCATGAAGGATGTGTGGATGGAGCATGAGAAGGAGGCCTGTGCCAGACATCAAAACCACCTTCATATGAATTATGATGGTGCATTATTGGCTCATACAACTGAAAGTTCTAGAGAATGGCACTGCTTCAGGCATGACTTGATCCAGAGGCTTCAAATGATTTCAAAGCACAGCTTTCTTTACATCATTTGGATCTGTTTTCCTTTGTGGTGACTTTATTGACAGACAGGTTCTCTTCAGCCTGAGCTCTAAATGCCCTACACAGGGTAGAATTTACGCCATCCCAGGACAAAGGCAGCTTCTCCTTCCTGATGCTCTCAGCACACACCAGACAACAGCCAGGCTTGAGATTCATGCCAGTGACTTAACTGATCATAATGTATGTGTCCTGAGGGATCAAACCTGCAGTCCATGTCTAGCCTCATACCCGGGATGTCTTAGATCCTTCCAAGTTTGTTATATAGACTGAGGGTTGGTGAAGACTGACTTCAAAGGAAAGCAAAAGCAATAGGAGAGAGAGAGAGAGAGAGAGAGAGAGAGAGGGAGGGAGGGAGGGAGGGAGATAACATCATGTATGATTGATCAATCTGGGATGTTTGTCAAAGGCAAGATAACAGCCATGATGTGTTGGTATGAATGTCCTTTTGTAGTTAGATCTCAGAGGCCCCATTTCCTCTTCTTTGGAAATTATGTGATGGCTTCTCTATTGTAGCTTCATTGTGAATCACACAAGGGATCCCTTCCAGGATGGAGGCTGAGGCATTATAATAAGCCTTTTATTCACGGATTCACAAACATCTCCCTTGTCTAAGAAGGCATATTCACCATCCTTTTGGGCCTCAGGTAAAGTTGTGCAGGAGACAGTGAGCCTTTGGTAGGTACAAAGTAGATAAGTGGGCACATGAATAAGTATATCACCTTTTCCCTCCCCAAACTCCTGGTGGGATAGCAAAATGCCAAGCAGATCCTCAGGAACTCTGTCAAAGTCAAGCTAAATTTCTAAAGTGTTTTTCTATATGAAACTGGGACGATTACAATAGATACATCTAAAATACATGACCCAGGGAAGTTTTACAATGTCTTCTGTCTGTATTTGTTATTTGCTAGCATTAAAAAAAAACATCATTTGAGAATCTTTTTAAGTAACCAGATAAGAATAGAGGACTTTATCGAAGGAAGCTAGGAGGAGTCTGAGGAAAAGCTATAGAAATATATAAATTAGCATTTACTGATGAATATACTATGAGCCAAGTTCTAAACACTTATTGTGCATCCAATGGCTAGAGTTTCATCAGACAAATATAACTATTAACCCCAGTTATTCTCGCAGAATCTGACTCAAATGGTGAGTAGGCAAATGAGTAGAGGTTCTTAGACTTGGAAATGATAAGTTAAGGTTCAAACGTAGAACATGTGTGCTACCAATGCTTCCCTGACCCAAGGTGGCATGTTTGTGTACAGACCAGCCAGACTGGGTGTGTCAGTCAGACTTCCATGACTACAGTAAAACACCCAAGATAACCCATGTATTGAATGGAAACGTTTATTTTGACTCCTAGCTTCAGAAGTTCTTATCCCAGATTGATTGGCCCCATTGCTTTGGACCTGCAGTGAGGCAGCTAAGGAACCTGTGTTGGAAGAGAGCCAAGGTGGATCAGGAGAAAATCTTCATATACAAATAAACAGATTAAAATTATACATATTTGCTGTGTGTGTACGTGTGCGTATGTGTGAGCTAGTGAGTGTGTCTGTGTATATGTGCAGAGGTTGACCTCAGCTGTTTTCCCTGTAGCTCTTCACCTTACTTTTCGATACAGGGTCTCTCACTGGACATGGAGTTTGCCATCTCAGCTAGCCTAGCTGGCCAGCAAGTCCCCAGGGTCTGTTTGTCTCTTCTCCCCAACACATACATATACACTGCTATTCCTAGTGTGGATGCTGGGGATCTGAATTCAGGCCCTCACACTTGTATAGCCAGCTCTCAAATCACTGTGTCCTCCCAGTCCTATAGAGCTGTTAAAACAAGTTTCTTTTGGTCAACAGTTCCCTGTTATTTTGTTTCTATTCTGGCAGAACTAGGGCTAGAACCTGGAGACTCCTGTGTGCTGGGCAAGTGCTTTAAAACTGAGGTATAGTTCTAGCCAGTGCCCTAAAAATCCTGTACTAGGCCTAACCTCTCAAAGGCTGCACTACCTCCAATAGTATATATCTGAGGATAAAGCCTTTCACTCCTAGGTTTTTTTGTGGATATTCTACATCCAGATGTTAGCTCCTGAACACTCTGTAGCTCCACCACTATCAAGAGCTCCGGCTTGTCTATGGCGAAGTGCCCATAAAGACATCACCCGCATTTTGGATAGAAGAGAAGGTGTGATTTATAAAAGTGTTTAGATCAAGGCTACAATTGTAAATATTCTCATTAAAATACATTTTTCTAATAGTAATTTGAGGAGTGTGGCATTTTTAAAAATTATTTTTCAGGAATAACTTCTATTCCCATAGCAAGAGATCATGGAGTATAGGAACACCTTTCCAGTCCCACGTCTCTATCTTTTGATGGATGAAATGCTTTTATGAAGCAGATGGCTGGGTGGATGTCTCCATTTTGCTGGCTTCACTTTTCATGAATGATTTCTCATTATAGGAAAGGAATATCCCATAATAATGAAAAATTGACAGTAGCTATTGATTAAATATGTTTTCAGGGTATTTTCCTTGACTATCCCCCATTAGTTAAATATGAACACCTCTGAGATAAGTGTGGGGAGGTGAGGGGAGGTGAGCTGGGTTAATGCTGCCTTCTTTTTTTTTTTCCTTTTAGGACAAAATATCATCATTTCATTTTGTTTTGCTTAAGCCCAATC
The DNA here is from genome assembly GCA_001685075.1 of Bramus lutescens. Lineage (NCBI taxonomy): Eukaryota > Metazoa > Chordata > Mammalia > Rodentia > Cricetidae > Bramus > Bramus lutescens. The sequence goes on along the minus strand of LOEQ01003152.1, from coordinate 19,798 downwards.
TTCTTGAAAGATCAAGGAAAGAGAAAAAGTTACCCAATTACTGGCAAGAGATTATTTTCTTTCTCTCCGGGACATATGAAAGCTTCGGATGGCAAACACCATCTGAGAAATGTTCTTTTTATTTTGGTAACTTAGCGTCTCCAGAAAAATAGGTTAATTGGTTCAGAAGCTTGCTCCTACTGTTAATGGCATTTAGCTTATGATTCTGAACAACTGCATCTAGAGACAGAATGTTCATGCAATCGATATTCTGGTTGCTAAGTGTGTGTTTTGAAGATATCATTTGAATTAATTTATTCAAAGCCAGCTGGTGTTGTTCTCCGTCTAAGCTGTAGGGGGAAACCTCACCCCACGTCCTACGCAAGGAGCCTGCTTTCTGCATTCCGTTTGCACACTGTATCTAAGTTAGTACTTTTGATATTTCTTAAGGTTTTTTTTTAAACATTATGTAGAACACCACATAATTGCAGAAAAGATAATAGTCACATACCCTAGGGCCTACTGTACACTTATGTTAAAAGTACAGCTTTTATTGGCAACTAAAGTAATAACCTTTCCATGTCAAATTGCTTTAAATTAAACTTAAAAAAAAAACAACAGTAGCTGATACCCACACTTAGTAATTGTCAGACGTTAGCATAACGTGGAATACAAAAGCTGCCTAACTCTTAGCTTTCAAAATAATTATTTATTTAGATAAATTTTGAGTGTAGTAGCATATTCAAAACCCACCTGCCTCCATTTCTTGAAAAAGGCAGAATCAATGTATGCATTAATTTTATACTGGAGCTTGACATGTAAGTGGCACTGCAGTTCAGGTTAGACTCTAAAAAAGGGGTCCCTGGTAATCTTTCCTTCTCAATCCATCATCCACGATGCACAAAATGGGGTATGTTGACGTGATGCTTTGGATGCCATTGCCTATTGTACTTCTCACTGAGGGACCCCGAAGGGGGAAGTGCGGAAGTGGGATCTTGATTAGGCTGAAATGTGGTGGAATAGCGCAATTTCCCACTTTCTCAAGGCACATGGGGGAAGGCTCTTCGACAGGGGTGTGAAGCTCTTAGTCAGAGGTCATGGCAGACTTTCATGCTCCGTATTTGTAGCTTCTAGAAATCTCTCAGTTGGAGAGCTTTCAGGGGCAGCGAGTGCCCAGTAACGGTTTTAGGCAGCTGGGGTTTCATAAGGTCTTTTTTGAAACTGGGTACCATTTGGGCACAACTGCCTTCTAAACCCAGAAGAATATCTGTCAGTGCTCCGAAACAGTAAGAGTTTGAGGCACAACCTTATTGATGAGGATCACTTAACTTACTATTGGCTACTGAGCCCCTCAAACTCAACTCACAGCAACTTTGCGTCACTGCCTTCCAAGTCTGGCAGTTGAGCCATATTGAAAGCAATCTCTCCATGGCAGATTGAGGAATGCTGACTTACACAGGCGTGAGAGACCCAAGGGCCTCTTGGGACTGCTGTTTGCTGGAAATATCTGGCAACATTAGAAACAGAATAGTGTGTGAATACTTGGTGATGTATCCAGAAACTTCACCAGAAGTTTCCTTGCCATCAGAGACTCATAGGACAAGTTACACCACAGATTCATCATTTTCAACTGTTTTCTAAAGTTTGAAGATATTAATTAAAGATGACTAATGCCATGGGCTTATCTGGAGAAATAATGCTTTTCTTTCTTCAGTTGAATGTGATGTTCCTACCTTTGGGGGCCCCTCTCTTTTGTCTGCACAGAAAAAGATCTAGCAACGAGGTGAGATCGCAGTCAGCCAGACGGGGTTTGGGGGTTTTTACTATCCTGCTTTGCACCATTGATTTTCCAACAGTCCCTCTTTGTCCCACCTGAAGAAGAACTGTTGTTCCTTGCCCTCATGTTAGGGTCCAGCAGGAGCCCATTCCAAGTTTCAATCTGTACTGCACACCTGTAGCTACATAGTCTGTGCTTAGTGTGTAATGGGTTGACTGCTCTAATTTACAATGATTTTATTGTTTAGTGTTTCATCTTGTCTTGACCTTAATAAAGATATATCTTTACATCTCTGTAATGACGCTTTCTTTCATGTGTGGAAGGGGACTGTGAACCGGGCAGGTAGTGATGTGTATCACGTAAATCTCGTGGGAGGGTGGCTGGACTCACCGTCTACTTGCTTTTCCATAATGTTCATGCCACTCAGATTTCCATTTGTGCTTTGATGCTCAGGTCAGAACAATGGGAAAAATAGGAGAGGGAAGTGGAAAGGGCCATGGCCTGCCTGGGCTTCCTTATTGACCATCATTATTACAAATTTCATTTGTTCAGTGTCTCTTCCACTGCAGAGTGAGACTCTCACCCCTAAAAGCTGTCTTTTCTCTGATGAGTGTTGTTGTCTTTTCCTCAGAATAACATGGGATGGATCACAGCTATCATGATGGACAGGAATGGAGAACACATTCTGTCATGTATTAATTTACTTAATCCTCACAACAGTGTTGTAGCATATATTACTATGCTCACTATTTGTGCATATGTATGTGATATAGGTGTGTGTGTGTGTGTGTGTTTGCAAGTGTGTATCTATGGAGCCCATAAGACAACTCTGAATATTGTTCCTCATGTTCTATGAAAATATTTATTTTTATGCGGGTCAATGGGTGACATTTCACATGGAAAATTTAACACTTAGCAATGTGCATCCAGGGTGCAATTTTATTTACCACTGAGTAATATTCAAGTATGTAGCTGTACCACAGTTTGCCTACAAATCCACCTATTGAGAATGTTTGTCTTTTCCCAAGTTTTGGCAATTCAGAGTAAAGATGGTATTAACTTTCCTAGGTAGGTTTGTGTGTGTGTGTGGTGTGGGGGTGTCTTGTTTTCAGTTCCTTTGAGTAAATACAAAGGGGTGGGGACTGATGGATCCTTTGGTAACTCTATGTTCGATTTTGTAAGAAACTGCCAAGCTGTCTTCCAAAATGACTGAGCCATGTTATATTTCCATGAGCAGTAAATCAGAATTCTAATAGTCCTACGTCTCTGACACTCACCATTAATGTTTTCATTTGCGCCATCTTAAAGGGATGCTAACACAGGGTTGTTTCAATTTGTAATGCTCTAACAGCGTATGCTGAGTTTTCATTTGCCACCTGTATATCTTCTTTCATGCGATGTTCATTAAAATCTGTTTCACATCTGAAAATAGTAAAAAAAAAAGAAAATATTTATTTTTTGAGATAGAGTCTCTCATTGGCCTGGGATTTACCAACTAGATGGAAATGGCCCCCAGTGGCCAATCTGCTTCTGCATCCTTAGTACTGGGATTATAAATTCATCCTACCATACTGGCTTCTGGTGATTAAATTCAGATCCTATGAGGTTGAATCTTAGTTGCTAACTTGATTGGATCTGGAATCAGGAGGCAAGGCCCTGGGTCCAACTATATTTTTTTGACCAGGTTATCTGAAGTGGAAAGACAAACCCTAAATGTGGGTGTCACTTTCTGGTGGCAGGTAGATAAATGAGGTCTGGGATAAAAAAAAAAAAACAAAAAACCCTTGTATCTTGCTAGTGAGTTCATCTACCATGCTTGCAAATTCACCTGCCCCACATGCTGCTTCTCCTGTAGCCACTGCTGCTGCCTCCTTTGAGTGATATCAGAATGCAGCTTGTTCCCATGTAGGCTGACAGCAGCAGCTCCCTAGGAATCCACCAGGCCCTCAGCAGAGTGTGACACTGCTGAGGGCATTCAGACTTGTGGACAGAGCAGCTCCTGGGTTCTCTCAGCCTTGCTACCGTAAAGACAGCCATTGCTGGACTCCCCAGACCATGTGTGTGACCCAATCTAATTCTAGTATGTTCATTCCGCTAAATGCCTCTAGAGAAGCCTGACTAATGTACAAACATATTACATACAGCTCCATCCCCAAACCCAGTGCACCCACTTTGTAGAAGAAAAAATTGAGGCTAACTAAAGCTAATAAGTAACAGAAGAAACATACATTGTGTAGTTCCTTGAGCAGCTATTTAACTGAAGAAGAGAGCACAGCTTGGTTGTCTGGGGACACTTAGGTTACCCTCCATGTCTGACCTGTACCCCAGTCATCTTCTGAATGGAAGTGATGGCCTTTGTGTCTATTTCTTCCTCACCTGGTGTCTGCTTGGCCCCTGTCCTGGTGACACTGAAGAATGTCTCAGCAAGTGGCCACAGGAATGGGCTTAGGAATGGGGTTACGGCATCCAGCAGAAGATGCGGAAGGAAAGAACTGGGATCGTGAACTGTCATTGAAGCTCTGGAGATGGGTGGAGCGGGCTGATTAGACTAAGTCTCAGAAATCCTTCTAAGAAGAGCACCTTTGAAATGATGCCTCAAGCAAAACCATATTGGCCTGCTCATTAGAAAAACGTGTTTTCTCAAACCAAAGCTATTTGATTTTTAAATGAGTGATTGAAGTCCCCAGTCAAAGCCCTTAGGTGCCTTTGGGGGATGTTTTGCAACCTCTAACCTTCTGTAGCAAGTGCTCTGTGTTTTATGCTGTGATATACAGGAAACCACAAACCTGACAACAGGGACTAACTTTCCCCAGGCGGTGCCTTTGACTTGGAAACCATGTAACCATCGGCAGCAGCTGGTGCAAACAGCATAAAACCCTTGCCGAGCACAGCTGAAATCTAAGTCATTCTTAATCCCTCTCACCCCCTCTTATCTATTTCTTCTTTTCAAAGCATCTTTGGATCATTACCACTCTCCTAGATCCCTGGCAGCACCACTTCTGCTCAGGCCACTGTATTCCCTTTTACCCGAGAGAATCTAATAGCCCCAGACGTCTAGTCTGGACTTTTCCCTCTGTTCTCTCAGGATCCAGTTCGAGAGTCTCACAAAACAAGGATGGCCAGATGAGCGCTGCTTCTCTGCCCAGTGAACAGCCTCGGAGACACCTCAAACAAAGATGAAGCCCCCTAGTAGGGCTCACTATGCCTTGTCTAGCCCATCTGACCTTTCTCATGGCTTCTCTGTATCACAGGCGCATTCATAGTCAGTTTTCTTCCTTCTGTTTTATACATTGCCGTAGGGGTTTGGTGAGCACTCTCCTTGCAGTCTAGAATGCCTGTCCTAAATAAAATATTTTTCATCCCTGTGTAGTTAAATGTCATTCAGTTCCTAGCTGGGTTAAATATCCCATCACAGCACTGCGTAGTACCACATAATTGTCGTCATTGAACTCACCACTTTACGTTTGATTTTAGCATCTCGATTAAGAAATTGGTCTAAACCCAGCTCTGTCAGCGACCATGAATGGGGCTCCAAGCAATCACTAAGTTTTTCTCAGCCCATAAAATGTAGTCAGTGCTCTTTGATATGATGATTAAATGTTAAAATATGTAGAAAATACATGGAATGCTTAGTAGCTCCCACACACTGTCTGCAAGCATTAACTTTAGTGGGTTACTCTACGAGACCTGCTCCTCTCTGCTACAATGGATGTTAATGGGGTCAAAGAAGGTAGGTAATTTTACTTGTGGTGACGCAGTGACCAGTCCTGACACATAGTTTATTAACTAATATCTAATTAATAATCATACTTGTTACTTATTAAGGAATAACAAATTATCAGCAACTTTGAGGGCTGATGTGACTGTTTATGATAGCCCAACTTCTGTGGTTGGGGGTGCAGGAGTGTTTGAACAGGTGGTTTGCTCAGGGCATTACATTTACTACCAAGGATAAGAGTCCCTCTCAAGGTTGAGTGGGGAAGATCTTATTCTAAGATTACATGGTTATTGGCAGGACACTTCCTAGCAGGTCTTGGAGCTGAAGGACTCCTGAATTTTTGTGGAAGCCATCCCTGATGCCGTGCGACAGAAATGCTTCTGTGTGGCACCTTGCTCCAATAAAGTCATTGAGAGAGAGCATACTGAAAAGACAGATGCTACACTGTGAGTCACCTGGGAAAACAATTTTCTATTAGATCTTGGTTGAGACTAGGTTTCTGCAGGAATCATGTTAGAAGCTACCTAGAATATCAGTTACAGTCATGTGCTCCATAACAAAGTTTTGTTCCATAAGGAGCCGCATAGGCAGCCTTGTCCATTGAAGATTGTTGGAACTAGTGCTGTAGGAGACACCTAGTTTGTGTAGGTGTACTCTGTGACACTTGAACAACAGGTAAGCCAGCTGTGTGTTTCTCAGACCATGTTTCTGTCTTTAGGCAACATATGGCTGTAATCAGGGAACAACAGTATGCTGCTCTGTCCACTGAGCAATTAATTTTTGTATTGAAGTCACGGGATGGATGTGTAGCAGTGCATTTCCCAAACTTCTCCTATGTAACACTCGTGTGTTGAGATGTAGAAAGACCTTCCGGGTCAGATGGAATTGAGAAAGTCTGGATTGAACAAGGTAAAAATAGCTGGTGAAATTTCCTAAATTAAAAAAAAATATCAACACGACTTCTGGCCTTCACAGAAGAGGATTCATGATACAAGATGGAAAAGGTGCCGTAGCCTGTGTGCTTTCTCCCCTCACATAGAACCCAGGAATGCTCACATTGGGAAAATTCATCCCCTTAGTGGAGAGGATGGTAGGTACCACTCCAAACAGTGGTTTTATGTCGTCCGGACTGACCTTGAGTTTATAACCCTCCTATCTCAGTCTCCCAGGTGCTGGCCTCATAGGCAGACACTGCTATTTGTCTTCAGATCCTATGCCTATAGAGGGCGAGAAGGAGTTGAGACCACCTATATTTTTGGTACTGTGTTATAAATATGGGGCTTCAGTGGTTTCCTCAAATGGCTAGGATTTCTGGGTGTATGGGGTGGTGGTGGTGGTAATCAAGCAGCTTTAAAAGAGAAATGAGCACTCCTGACTTTTTTTTTGACATGGAGTCTCACTACCTCTCGTCAGCAATGGCCCACTTCAAGCCTGAGCCCTTCTCCAAGGAGAGCGGTAGCTAAGAATGTGGGACAGAACCAATGTCAGCCATTATGCTTGCTACTTGAAGGAACCTCTGTTAGTCTCCTTATAGACAGCATGTACTGTGTGCTCCTCTTCAATTTTATGCCTTTATTTGCTGCCTTCCAGCCCAAACCCAGCTTTCTCCCAGTACACCCCAAATCAGAATGTCTTTGTATTGGCAGACTTTGAGTGCTAAGGCCAAAGTCACTCATTCTAAAGTGTCTAGAATTATTGTAGCAAATTGAAACTCCACATACAATTTGTGTCATTAACCTCTTAGGGATTTTTTTTTTTTTTACTTTCTCCTGTGTGACATCTATCTGGTCACACAGTCATTGTGAACCAGTGCTTAAAATGCATAATCCTCAAAGGTTACTCATAGCCATTTAAAAGACCCACATATTCATCTCAAAACCCAGAACCAGGAGATAAGGTTTAAGGCAGTTCTGAATGGGATAGGGGAATAAACAAACCATTCCACGCGTCTTAAAATAAAGTACTTATGGAGCACATTTTTATCTCCAAAGCTCGAGAAATGAATTTATTAATCCTCACAACATTCTCTGCATTATCGTCACCATGCAATACATAGGGAGCTAGGGTTGAAAGGTTAAATTAGCTTTGCTCCCCTCCTCCAGGACTTGGCTATGACTTTTGATTGGGCTCAGCTGTGCTTTATAGCACTCAGTTTATGTTCTTTCTTGCTTAATTCACCCACTTGTGGATATCTGGAGGGGTGGAACGTGAGAAAGAATTACTATGAAAGTTCAGACAAAGGCAGCGTCGTGCCGGCTCTTTTTTGGAAGATAGGGAGGTTTTGCGTCACTAGCCTAAATCCATCCCATTGCTCTCTCCTTGCTTTTCTTCGTCTCTTACTCCCTCTGTGATCTAAATGATATTTTTCTTTTTCTTTTTAAAATTCTGCTTAAGGGACCAAGGAGATGGTTCAATAGACAGAGGACCCACTATAGGGACACAATTAGAATAGGACAGTCAGCATAGGACCTGAGTTTGAATCCCTGGCAGTGACGTAAAACGCTAGGGGTTGTGGCTGCCTCTGCAATCCCAGCACAGGGGAGGCAGAGACAAGAGGATCGCTGACAATTGTTGGCCATTCAGCCTAGCTAGCAGGATTGATGGGTTCCTGCCTTTAAAACAAGGTGGGGAATGATAGGGACACCTGATGTCAACCTCTGGCCTCTACACATATGCATGCACATATGCAATATGTACACACATGTATGAACACATATTACCAGAGTTAGGAAAAAGTTACAAGGGATTTGGCCTTCCCTAGAAAATAGTTAATGTCAAGTACAACAATTGCTGCTCCCCAGTTCCTCACCTTTCTTTGTATTTTGCTACATTTAGTACCTCCATGTTAAAAAAAGTCATGTGATTGCTGTAATGAGGCTATGTCTTTCTCTAATGTGGCTTTTTATCTTTTTCACACAGTGTTCCATTTAGAGGATTCATGATATGAATGATATAATATGGTTCTCAATATGGTTCTCATTCATCTTCAATGTACTTTAAACATTTGAAAATTGCATTTATTTGTGTGTGTGTGCTCATGTGTGTTCATGCACACACATGTGTACCTGTGGACTTTAGGGATAGTTAGCAGGAGCTGGTTCTTTTTATACTCCATGTGGCTCACAAACATTGGATTTATGTCATCAGTCTTATTAGCAAGTACCTTCACCTGCTGAGCCACCTCAGCTGTCCTTGGTATACTTAATGATTCAGCCTATGAATAACACACCTTTGCTTTGTGGTTATTTCATACTAACCAATATTATGTATATACACATATAGTACACTCCTAACATTTATATAATTATATATTAGTATGAATATTCTCTTTTGTTTTGGTTTCTTGAGACAGGGTTTCTCTGTAGCTTTGGAGACTGTCCTGGAACTAGCTCTTGTAGCCCAGGCTGTCCTTAAACTCACAGAGATCTGCCTACCTCTGCCTCCCAAGTGCTGCAATTAAAGGCATGTGCCACCACTGCCCAGCTAGTATGAATATTCTTACACAAATATGTTTATATGTAAGTTTGAGACAATCTGAAATGATTATAAATTTGTTAAGTATTTTACATTTTATAAGTTATATTATAAAATGTTTAACATGATATTTTATTTTGCAAATAATCAAATATTATAAACTATCATATTTAAATTGTTATAAGGAAAGGTTATTCTACCTTAAAGGCCCAATGGCTATTGGCTGCCTTAAATTTTTATGGACATTGTCAACTTTTTCTCTGGAATAATGATAGCAGTGTGGTGTAGGAGGTCCTTCTGTTTATATGTTGCCTTCATTGGTTAACGAGTAAAGAAACTGCCTTGGCCTTTTGATAGGGCAGAACTTAGGCAGGGGAGACAGAACTGAATGCTGGGAGGAAGAAAGCAGAGTGAGGGAGGAACACCATGGAGCTGCCAGAGACAGACATGTTGAATCTTTCCTGGTAAGCCACTGCCATGTGACAATATACAGATTAATAGAAATGACTTAAATCAAGATGTGAGAGTTAGCCAATAAGAGGCTAGAGATAATGGGTCAAGCAGTGATTTAATTAATACAGTTTTTGTGTGGTTATTTCAGGGCTATGCTAGCCAGGCGGCCAGGAAGAACAAGCAGGCCCTCTCCTTACAACAGCAGTGTACTGAAAGAATGTTCTGATAGCACCCATTTTTTCTTACACTTGACATCATCAGTTTTACATCTGGTCCTTTACCATAGTAACTTGTATTTGGAGTTCTCTTTTCCTAATTTCTGGGAGGCCCTACTTCTTTTTAAGTGTGTTCATGATCATGTTAATTTGTATTCTAAAAATTGCCTATCCTTAACTTTTATTGAGTTTTCAGTTGGTTTGTCTTTTAAATGATTCCTAAGGTTTTTTTTTTTGACATTCTCAAGACTGGTCATCAGGCTATGGTATCTTTGGCTAATATTTTTGTTATATTCCACAAGCTTGTGCCTTACTGCTTTCAGACCAGACTTGACCTTTTCTGTGTTTTGTCTCCACTTCGTCCTTGTGATTTGGTGAATATGTCTGACCTCAATCTTCTTATTAGTATTGTCCCCTCTTCTTAGGATTCATTTACCTGCTCTTTGCCAGGTTAACTTTTATGACTGTTTCATTTCCCAACCTCTTGGAAAAGCTCTCATGGTCCTAAGTTCCTTGTGCCCCCCTCTACACTTATGAAGCTCCTCACATTGGCCCGTGGAGACCTTTTGGCAACTCTTCTCAGTGAGATAACTGTCATGAAGAAGAAAGCAGTACATGGTAGAGTTGCACCCACACAGATGGCTGTGGACACATCTCCTGAGCACCTATTCACCTACTGGGAATAGGTGATGAGGTGACCCTTGAAACATTGTTGGCCAAGGCTCAGTTGCAGGATCCAGCTCTTCCCACACACTTGATTGACTGTTGGCATCGTTCGCATTGGGTTCCATACCATCATACATTTTTTTTTAAAACCAAAGATTGTTTATTCCAATTTTCAAAGGCAAATTTGTGCTTAAGAAATGAAAAATGCTAAATGTAGTTGTGGGAGTCTAGGAAAAAGAATCTGTGGATATTCTTCTCAATGTCTCATTCTTTCTCAACTACTGATTTGCAGCTCAGCATGAATTTGAATCTGGGACATAAACCAATGTATTCTGTTCTCCTGTATGAGTGACAAGGGCGTGCTCTGGTGTGTCTATTACTTTGAAGCTGGAATTTAACCCAACTAAGGGGGTGGGGGAGGATCCCAACACACCAAACTGTGCATTATTTACACATTTCAATATTTAATTTCCTGTCTCCATTACACAGGTTTTAGTATGCAGATTATTTGCCCAACATGTTTTATCAGTTCCTTGTTAGATACTATTCTCCTCAGGGTACATATTGTTCATATTTAGAAATTCTTATTAATGTCGAGAATCACATTGTTTATCCAACAAAATTATTACAGCTTTGATGAAGCTTTTAAAGTGTAACATGTAAATCACTATTTTCTCACTTTCCTAAGCAGCTGAATTTTTGATCTGGTGGAGTATTATGGTCTAGAAGATATTTAGTCTTAGGCTGAGAAAATGCAGAAGATGATACAGTAATGTGCAGAGGGGGCTATTTAATTAGAATGACTGTTAATGACAAATTGCTGTGGTGGTGGCTACTCCCTCCTCCAAATTGCCTTTTCTAAGGAGATAAATGAGTGGTGCTAACTAGTGTTTTTATAAATAGGATGAGGCCAATATTTAAAGATACAAGTGTTACAGTAACTAATGGCAGGATGGAAGGAGCAAATGAATATTTAAGTATTTACAATCACTTGGCGTCTAAACTGTATGTTGATCAATTTACCTGGGAAAATATTGAAGTCTTTTTTTTTTATTGGAAAAATATCTTAACAGCTTTGTATTGTATGAGATGATTGCTGTATTGATGATTGCCCTTGATGTTTACATAGGTTAGGGCTCATGTTCAATGACTCCATCCCAATCATATTCATCATCATATGGATTGCCAATAAAGACAAAATAAATTTGTCTTTTAATTTTTTAGTGTCTTTAAGAAAATAATCTAACTTCCTTATTTGTAAGCATGGTTTTCACCTGTGATAACGAGCATTATGCATGCAGCATGCTCATGTGCTAAAAATATCATGTATCTGGAGAAGATTGCAATTTTGCCCAGTCGTTTTTATATACATGGTTGCATTTTGTCTTTCTTGTATCTTCAGTGTGTTAGACTCTTTCTCAAGTAACAATGGACATAATATACAAGTAAGGAAAAAATATGCATTTGGGCTCATGGCTTCATGAGTTTCATTCCATTGACCTTGGATCTGTTCTGGGCCCACAGTGGGGTAGAACATTCTGTCTCTGGCTACATTTAGCAGAAGCTACTTACCTTATGGTAGACATGAAACAAAGAGACAGGCGGTATTCTGGGCTCCTCAAAAGCCTTTTCCTCCTGTATCCTGAAGTTTTTCACTGCTACCCAAAGTGCTACCTATCGACTGGGAACCAAACCTTCAACACACAGGCCTGTAGAAGAAATTTCACAATCAAACATGTATCCTGTGATGAGAGGACTTTTAATCTGGCCCATTGGAAAACAGAGCTTGAGTAAACCTGAAAAGTCAATTACCACAAAACAAACCCTAGTCAGGGCTGTTATGGGATAATCTTTTTGTACACTGGGAGGCTGTGTCTCTGCCAAGGCATTTCTGATTGTTTTAATAAAGAGCTGAATGACCAATAGCTAGGCAGGAGAGGATAGGTGGGACTTCTGGGGAAGACAGAAGAACTCATGGAAAGACTCAGAGAGGTGGGTATTGGCCAGACACAGAGGAATATGATGTATGGTACTGAGGAGAGGTAACAAGTCATGTGGGAGAATGTAAATTAATATAAATGGGTCAATTTAAGTTATAAGAACTAGTTAGTGACAAACCTAAGCTAAGACCAAGCTTTCATACTTAATAAGAAATCTCCATGTCATTATTTGGGAGCTGGCAGTCCAGAGAGAGTCTGACTACCCAGGATTTCATACATAGTGCTTTCCTGCAAGCAGACAAAGGGGAGCATGCTGAACAACATGCATTGTAAGGGTTTTGAATACAAGTCATGAAGGTGTGAAAGCTGGGACTAAATAGTTCCAAATTACATCTGCTGTCTTCTGTCTCTGGCATGTTTACAGCAACTTCTGCATGTTTTTGATTTTGTGCTTGCCTTTGTTGCTAACATTCAGTTCAGGGAGCATTCAACTGTGGTAGAATATTTGTCATTTTCAGGATGTTGAGTGACCCCATTTTTGCCTTATTTGAATGAAGTTTGTAAGGTACAGAACATCTATTCTTAGAATCAGCATTTTCTTCTTCTCTTTTTGGCTTTATTTTTAGCAGTAATTCAATAACTTTCAAACACATTCTCAGAGACTGTTCTGATGAAGTGTATCAAGGCAGTCACCAACCTTCTGAAAGCATGTGTTTATCAGCTGGTAGGTGATTTCAGTTGTCAGTGTACAGCATCTTCATCTACTAGCCCCACCATATTTAGAGATCACCTGAGTAGTCTTGAGAAATTTCTCATCACAAAAGACTGTGACTCTTTTTCGGTTACACCCTTGATAAGTCATCTGATTTCTTCTTGAATTCCTGTAATGGCATAGAGTTAACTGCAGAGTGAGCTGCTCCTTTTGACAGCATTGACCACAGGGCATTTCTCATTGGTGGAGAGTGGCAGTCCACCTTTTCACTATTGGCAGCTGCAAAGGCATCTAATCTTTAATGAGGAAAATGCACTTGAAGAAATCATCTTAGAAATTAAGAGGTTGCTATAATTTCCTGTAACTATCACCCATTCTTGCAAAAAATGGGCATTATTAAATTGTGATAGTTACTAATGGAATTTTTAATTCTCTTACAATTAAGGTCACTGAATCTTTATGTCTTGCCCTTCATCCCAAGACTATTTGCATGAAAATAAAGACTCCAAGTTTCATCATGTTCTATTGATTCATTTAAGCATTTTTTCCCTTTAAATCAGCGATTTCTAGGAATATAGACTTGGGAATTACCTAAGCCATCTGTGGTGGAATGGAAAATTCAAGGGTGTTGAAGTCAGAAGACTTAGGATTTGTCATTTGGCTATTTATTATGTGATGCTAATCTGTGGTCTTTAGTTTTCTCTTTCCTCTTTTGAAATAGGTCTCATCTTTCCAAGACTAGTCTCAATCTTGCTATATAGTAAAGGATGACTTTTAACTCTTCATCTTCCTGCCTTTAGTGCCCTGTTGTAAGGCCGCTTATTTGTTCCCTGCTGCCTAGACTCAGAATAACCACACAGAAGCTGTATTATTTAAATCACTGCTTGGCCCATCAGTTCTAGCTTCTTATTGGCTACCTCTTACATCTTAATTTAACCTATTTCTATCAATCTGTGTATCGCCATGTGGCCATGGTTTACTGACAAGTTTCTGGCTCATCTGATCCAGGCAGCGGCTACATGGTGTCTCTTGACTTGGCCTTCTTTCTCCCAGCATTCAGTTTAGTTTTCCCCACCTAGCTCTACTCTGCCCTATCACCGGCAAAGTCAGATTCGTTATTGATTAACCAATAAAAGCAACACACAGACAGAAGGACTTCCCACACCAGTGCCCGAGTACTGGAATACAAGCATGTGGTCACACACCTGGTTTATACAGTGTCGGGAATTGAACCCAGTGCTTCACACATGTTAGGCAAGCAATCTACCAACTGCACTACATCTCCAGCCCTTGGTGTCGTCTACTGGGATGTGAGAGTCCAGTGAGGTCAGAAGACCTCAAGTTTGTGGAAGACAAAAGGAGACAGACAATAGACTGTAGCACTCACCCCAAATCTGTTGTGCTCCATTGGATTCCATCGGGGATACTATGGACTATCTACCCTCTGTAACCCCCATCTTCTGTATCTGCCAAATGGAGCAAACAAACAGTTCCTGCCTGCAGGAGCATTTCAAAGATGACGCAAGAAGCTGCAAGCATTTGCAGAACACCTGCCTGACAGGCAGCAGACACACAGTTAATGGTGGCCATTAGAATTCTGACACTGTCTTATAGGACTGAAACTAGTGAGTAATGGGTCAAATTTAAAGCTGTCATGATCACCCAGACTCTTAACTGTCAACATGGAGAGATATTTCTGAAGGCTCCCAAGAGTAGCTGGGTTAGGATGTATTGGAAGGTGTGGGGAACCTTCTCAACACATGTGGTAAGAAGCTTAGATACAACTTTTAGAATCTTTAAAACAAGCAGTTATGCTATAGGGTACACTGGAAGATTGATGCACATTCCTGAGACAAAAGTGTCTCACAGAAAGTTTCCTTCAAGCTGAGCACTCTGGCCCTGGGTGTGCCTTTTCAGCTGAGGTGACTTGGAATGTGTGAGACTCCCAGGTTTCCAGGCTTTCGTTTCTCAGCCATGAGGTCTTAATATGAAGACAGCCTACAGATCCTGTCATCTCTATTGCTCCCTTTTGGGTAATAAAGCCCCTACTGATAAAGGATGTCCATAGTCTAAATGAAGATGCAATTAATTAAAATTCATAACCATGTGGAAACTCAAGGGAAACTCACAAGGGATTAAATAACCACTGGGAGAGAGATGACCCACTTCTAAACAGAAAGTAACTCCAGCCCTCTTTTCTGTAAACATCCAATCTCAGTCTTTTTGTTTCCTCTCACAGTCTCCTGACTGAATTGGGGGAAATGTAACCCCAATTTTAAAAGATAGGGCACCATTGTCAGAAGGGAGACCTTGCATTGACTGGTTCGCTTGCTTTCCTATTGTGACTAAAAAGTTGTTGGTTTTATACTTTGCTAAAAGCAAAAGGGACATAAAATAGCAATCTCATTTCCCCATTAGTCTGCCATTCTTTGTGTTGGGGGCATACCATGGCAGGATAACCATCTGTGATTCAGAGATAATGAGCAGGGAGAGGCTGTAGGTATCATTTATATGCAAGTACTTTTATAGTGAGGACACAGAACAGTTTTAGTTGGGAACTGAATATTTGAGGGTTAGACCTCCTCCCCTCTCCCTGAAAGTGCAAAGACCCCAAAGCGACTGTTCCCTCCACTTCAGTGTTTGAGTGGCATGCCGAGATCCTTCCAGCTCGAGGTGCATAATGCATTGTGCCGGCTGACTCCCATGTGGAAGAGAGCACAAAACTTCCTTATGCATGAGGCATTTTTAGCAAATTGGACCCCATTTCAATCTTGATGAAACTTGATGACATTTCCAACTTGCAAGTGCACAAAATGAAAAAGCAAATTTTTAGCTATTTGTGTGTCAGAACATCAAAAGCTCAAAAGCCATAATTAAGGGTGTCAGCATGGCAGGGAGACCATATTTCCATTTTGCTAAGGGGTCTTCTGGGTCTCTCCTCAGAGGTGAGAGCTAAGCACTTCTGCGTCTTCTAGACATGAATCAAACAATTTGGATTTCATGAGCCCCACCTGGGATGCTGCGTCTCCACTGCAACCTTGTCAGTTGGTATTTAGTGTTTTTCATTTCTTGCTTGGGAAGATAAATTTGGGGCTCATCTGTGTTATTGAGGTGTTGCATCTTATTCCTTAGTATTTTCCCTGGGCTGCTGTTTCAGAACCCCAAAGAAAGCAAAATATGAGAAAATGACTTGAGAAGGTATTTTAATTCCTTTTAAATATTTGTGTCTATCATGCATGCAAATCACATCTCAGTGCTAAATGTATGACAAGGACTGGGTAGGCTTTGATGATCAGTCTACTTAGTACATAGATAGATGTATTTGGACACTAATTTGATAAATGTCCACTTAAACATTTAAAACCATAGGGTCTATGTTTGCCTTCTATTTGTCAAAATGCAGATCAGATTCGCTAAATGTGGCCAGAGAGCAGTCTGAGATATTGCATTTCTGACATGCTTGCAAGCTGAAGCAAGCTGATGGTCCCTGGACAGCTGATGGGGAGGCATAGATCTCAGTATGTTTCAACCCAAGAGAAGACTGTGAAAAGTGATTCGTTGTCATTGCAATCACCAACAGGTGCACTTGTCTGGGCTTTATCTGTTTTGGTGAAACTAGCCTTTGAATTCTATAACAGAAATATTATTAAAATTAGTCTTCCAGTATTGCTGCTGGCTGTTAATGATTCACAAAGATTCTCCTCTAATAAGAGCTATTTTCCAAAGAGCTCACATTGAATTGCAAATACCACTTTTAATCTGAGTGACATCCACAGTTCAGTTCACCCATATCTCCAGCGCTGGCGACAGGACAGCTTTTGCAAGTGTTGGGTACTCACTGTGTTCACGGCATTGTCTTAAGCTTGCCACTGGACACGGCTTTAAGTTTGTCAATGGAAGAAAGGCAAAAGGGACCCACAAAAAAAGCGTTTAGTTTAAAGTTTGCTTAGATTTGAAGGAAAGGGACAGGAGAGTTCATCTAAAACGGAACTCACTGGCATCTCCCTGGAGAAGGTAGTATTTGAATCAGAGGATGAGGTATGTAAGAATGAGGCTGTAGGGTGTGGAACGAGGTGAGAACACATTAAAGGAAAGGAAAGTTTGGGAGAATTTATGAGGCAGGAAAAGTCACTTATGTGTCATAAACTGGGAGTCGGTTCAGCTTGGCTGAGAGACAGATGTCATGCAGAGAAACAGTTGACAGTAACCAATGGAGGGAAGCTGGGATTACACCTGAATGACCTCACTATTCAGTAGAAGGTGCTTGGGTGGATTCTAATGGCAATGGGGAGTTATTCTTCACCCAATCCACTTGTTCTCAATTCTGCATTCAGAACGCATCCTTCATATTTTCCCCTTTCAATATGAATTGTTTGTATGTGCAAATTAACATTTTAATCCTCCTCACATTTCTTTTGATTCCATAAAGAAGAGATTAGAAAAGGAAAGTAGATTCACCCTATGGATTAATAGGATATAAAGGATGGGGGGCAAGCAGGATTCTATGTAGCAACCTCTGAGGGGTGACTCTATCTCATAAATGGCAGTACATGGATAATCCAGGGATGTAGAGAATTTTAGTGTCATGTCTTTGAATACATGATTCTTAAGTTGAATTTATATACAAACAGAAGGTGAAGTTTCACTCTGTTCTGAAAACATATTACAATCAATTGTATTTATCCTGCATGCTAATTTACACACTAATTAACAGTAGTCTAGGGTCAATCAGAGAGAATATTTTTGTTTACATGTGTTTTCCTATTGTCACTTAAGCATTAATGTTTAACCTATGCGGTTTGTGTTGGACTGGAGTTTTAAAGTGCCTCCACTAACAACAGAGCACTCTGGTGGCTGCCTACCAAAATTGCAGGTATAAGAACAAAGGGACAGTATTTGAGATGAAGTTGAGAGATGACAAATACTTGTCACCTCCAGCCTGGTATAGATACCTATTACTCTCACCTAAGGATCCCTTTTTAGACTGTCACCAACATGGACTCCTGCCCTGATACAAGGCTTTAATTCCTCATGGCAGGTGCTACTTCTTTGTGTTCTTCCAAAGTGCCCTTTGAAAGACAGGGACAAAAGAATGAAAAGGTCCCATGAATTTCCTAGATTTTTTCTAAAAGGAAAAAAATAGAATAAATGGGAAAAATCTATATTATAGTTGATAACTTAATCTGTTGAATGTCAGATATGTGCCTTTGGACTGAAGAATTATGGAGACTCCTAAGCAAGGCAAGTTAGAGTAAATTAATGCTAAGAAATATTATGAATAAACTGTAGAACACTAAAGGTGAAATGAAGACCCTAAGATAAATAACCTCTAGTAAGGCCACTAAGAATACACTTCTAGGCAGCAACACCAGGTGTTAGAAGATGCTGGAGTGTCTGTGGAGAGTCAAGCAAAGTAAGCTCCAGCTAAAATTGTGTATCAAGATGATATCTTCGGTAGCAAACCTGAAGGAAGCATGATTTCCTTAAAAGACCTTACTAAATAATCACCAGAGGATGGGCTACAGGGAGGAAGAAATCAGGATGCAGGAAGAAGAGAAAATGAGAAACAAGAAACTGTTGGAAACCACATAATTGGAAATTCCATGAGTCACCACCCAGTTGAAAGGGATTTTGAGTTAACTTGAGAAGACTTACATGGCTGAAGATAAAAACAGGGCAGAGCGTCAGTGCCTCAGTATACTTACTGGAGATGAGCAGAGTCCAGTATTGTTGAGAATATCAGGAAGTTTTTCACCGTTGGTTAAGAAAACATGATTCAAATTTAAGTCTCCCTGGCACAGAAGTATAAAGGAAGCCAAAGAAACGCATGGCAATAAGACACTACAAGATGAATTCAAATATGCTCTTAAGAACCACAGTAGATACTAATTACTAACCTTAATAGGAACTTGATATTTCAGATAGTTTGGTTATTTTTAATTTTGTATGTGTGCATGTATCAGTGCATGTGTGTGTGCTTGTCTGTACACACATGTGCATGGATGCATGTGCATGTGTGTTAGCTATGTAGGTCAGAGGTTGATATCTAGTGCCTTCTCAAACACTCTGCACCTTAGTTTTTGAATAAGGTTCTCTCACAGAATCTGGAGACCACTGAGTTAGGTGACTTTGCTGGCCCAGGACTCCTCTGACTCTGCTTCCCCAGCTCTAAGAATACAGCCTCACACTGGTGTGCCTGGCTTTCAACATGGGTGTTGGGAAGACAAACTAAGATCTCTATGCTCACACAGTTAGCACCTCACTGACTGAGCCATCTTCCCAGCCCCAGGAGCCTGGTATTAAAAGTTGGCATTAAAAAAATCTGGATTATGGACTTCAGAAGATACACCTTATATCCAAAAATGCCGTGATTGTAGTGGCTTTGGTTTCCTTTTAATTTCTTGAGGCCATGGAATGATTCTAAGTCTTTTTATGGAAAGCTCCCCAAGCTCCCATGCAAATGTTCTGATGTACTGGGCAACTCCATGGGAGCAAAATACTAACCATCAAATATGGCTGCACCTGTGATGCTCCCTATTTAGTGCTTCAGACAATCAGGTTGAAGAACATGTTGTTTGCCTGAGAATAAAATATATGAAAAGATACATGTATCCCCCTTTAGAAAGCAAGGCCACATATAATCACATATAACATGGTTATTTAATTACAAAGTTTTATCACACAAAAATTAATAATAAGATAAAATATAAAAAGACAAACATGTTGATTATGTTATAGCCTAACATCTATACATGGTATATGTGTAGATAAACATAATCATTCTTTCTTATTTTCAGTTGTAGTAATAAGGGTGAAAGGGGAGCGGGCCTGCTTTTCGTCCGGCCCAGCTCCCGCATGGCTAGC
>LOEQ01003151.1:133516-145827 GCA_001685075.1 Bramus lutescens | reverse complement strand
TCTCTCTCTCTCTCTCACACACACACACACACAGACACACACAGACACACACAGAGACACACACACACACATTATTGAGCAAAACAATTCTAAAAATTGACTCTTAAGCAAGATTTTATAATTCAGACTTGTTGATTAAAGAATTAAATCCTGTATCATTTTAAACTGTTGACTTACGGGAAAAGGTGGTACATAATAGAAACAAATAATTAGATTTTATAATCTTGTTTCTTGGAGTGGTTTTACTTAAAATAATATCTTAATAGTTGAATGTGGTCACATATGGCTTTAATTCTAGCACGTGGGAGGCAGATCTCTGTAAGCTTGAGGCCCATCTGGTCTACATAGTGAGTTCTAGGCTAGCTAGTGCTACATAGCAAAGCTCTGTCTCAGAACCCCACCTTTACGTTTTAGACCTTTATGGCAAAATATCACCAGGGGTACAAATGCGACACTTACGTATAACTGGAATTAAGGTCCACTGAGTACAAGGTTGTTCATCCCTAATCCTGTAAACTTAGCCACATGTGAGTGACTGGGGAGATCCTGAGATCCTAGAGGAGAACCTAATTCCGTCACTTTCCTAAAGCAATATAATTCCTAACTGCCCCCCCAAACCCTTATCCTTGCACCCACAGGTAAGTGTAACCCTCACCTCTCGTCAGTGAACCTTCTTTTTGCCCCACTTGGGGACCATCACAGAAACCTATAACTGGTGAAAATGCAGAAGACACCTGACTGTGGGGCACCCAACCACACTTGATAATCTATACCCCAACCTCTACATCTAAGGCTCAGAAGACATAGAAGAATTGGGGGTTGGAGGACCTGCCAGAGGACCAGGACTCCAGCTGCAAGATTGTGTTTTGTATATATGGTAGGGAAGCTACACCCACAAAATCTCAAAAATGTCGTCATCTAAACAAGATCTGCACAATGACAACACCAGCTGACACACCAGCAGGGATGGAGGCAATCTCACAAGCTCCTACCCTTAGATGAAGAGCTATAGGCAATTAGCTGCTGAGAGAGAGCAAGAGAGAGAGACAGAGAGACAGAGAGAGAATCCATCCTTTCCAGGGATAAACTCTCTCACAGGTTATCAAATCCAAGTGGTCATCCCTAAACAAACGTGAGTGTAACACTAATCTTTTATATGTGGTTATTAATGATCTTTTATTCATTTGACAGTTTTATGAAGGTCCATTATGTATCAGACACAGTGTAACTGGGGATGAGACAAAGCTCCTACACTCAAGGGCGCCCAGATTTCAATAGTTGATTCAGAGGAAGAGCTCTTTTGATAAATAACTAAGTGGTGAAAATTCAACAATACAACTTAGAATACACAACTGCATCCAAACTTGGGAGGAACAAATAAATACTGATTTAAATTATACTGGTTTCACTTGAAGTGCCGTATTCCTCATGGCAAGGCAGCATTTTGAGAGTTTATGAATATGTACTCAAAAGTATATCCATTAAAATAGGAAAAAGATAGTTGCTAGAGTATGACTGTTTATCCATATCCATATGTTTATCATATTATCCATGATAATATATCCTCTAAATATATGCCTTTTCCTTGTTAGTGTCTTCACTTTCTCTGTCAAGGAAATGCTTGGCACACAGTAGGAGCTTGTGAATAAATGATAACTTGACAGATAAAATTCTGTACTCAAATCCTGAGGATGGCAGTTTCTCCATAGGCATCAATCATTGTGGAGCCAGCGTGGGTCTCCTCAATGCTCAAATGTTAATGCCCCACCCCCAGAGTGCATGTGTTTGGAGCAAGGAAGTGATTGAGGTTAAATGAGATTATGTGGGTGGGACTCTGATCAGATAGAATAAGTGTCCTTATCAAAAGGGGTGCCAGACAGCGCACAGCCTCTCGCTCTCCAAACAAACCAGAGAAAGATCAAATGAGGATTTATCAAGGAGGCAGGAGAAGAGCCTTCAGTCTGGATGTTTTTCAGCCTCCAGAGCTGAACATCCACTGTTGAATATACCACAGCTACTAATGTAGCCTCCATGAGGCCCTTGCTGCCATTCAAAGACTATAGAAACTGTTAGCCTCTGGTTATCTAATATGCTAATTTCCCGCTTATAGGATATGAGATTGCTTCAGTAACTGACATCCTTGCTGTCAGTTATTGGCCTAGGGAATACTCCTTAAATACAGTTTGTTTCTTGCTTTGACTGTGGAGATACCAGCTTGTGTAGATCAGAGTAGACACATATAAGAGTGGAGGGAATTGTCTGATGTTAATTCTAGATTGACAAAAAAAGTAGGCTCAAAAGACTGGCCATCTTGTCCTCAGATGCAATGGTGCTGCGGCCTCTGACAATGATGATGACGATGATGATATAATAATCTTGGGAGGAAAACGCAGGATAAACCAGTGCTCTCAGGAATCATGTTTGTATTTACTTTTCTATCACCGGAAATGAGTGTTTGCTTAAGTCAATATTTTCCTTATGATTATATCCCTCAATAAACCAAAGTGTGTGTATTAATTTATAGATGCAGTTGAAGGAAACAGTCTTCGCATGTCTTGACAAAGCCGAAAACGTTAGTCCCTGGATTAGAAGAATTAAGTATGCACCGTTTACAAAGTCAATAATTGCCTTTCCTGTTATTTGCTTATATCTGATCTTTAGATTTTGCACACACATGTATCAGTACATAAGAATAATCAGTTTATAAGGATATTTCCATATGCTTTTTGGACTAATTCTAATTGGGAAGATTTAAACAACTCGAAGAAGTGTTTTTTCATATTCCACTCCCCTGGCTGCATTATTCATGGATGAGAATTTAATTGCCTATTGAGAGTTGCAGGCCAAATGACCAGCCCCTGTCCCTTTCCTGATTTGCCTCTCCTCCATATTGAGTGAAGGCATATTTTCATTCTCTGTGAGCATGCAGTTCCAGGAATCCAGGGGATCGGTGTGGCAGGAACAGCACGGAACTGTGTTTCCTCTCGTTTATCCCAGAAGAGAACTCATTTGTACATCCTCAAAGCCGCAAGTCCCCTTCTGCAAATAGCTATTCACCTCCCTTGGCCAAGGTGACAAATGGCTTCGGCTGGGTTAGTGGACAAGAAATGTGTTTCATTTATCTTCCTGCTCAAGCCCCTCGTGTGGGAAGGGGAGTAAAGGAAGGGGGTGTATTGTGACTTAGAACTTCCTTTATATTTTAGCCTGAGGGGGACCATGAGGTGTCAGTAAATCTTCTACGAGGTGTCCAAACATTAGGCAGCTTCCCCTAAAGCTGACCAGCAGTTCACAGATGGCAGGAAGTCTTGGAGACGTTTGAGAGTGGCTGAGGGATGAGAGGGAGGAAGCCAGGCTTGGCAAGGCTGCCAGGCTCTGCCCACTGTTGAGGGGCTGCTTGAGAGCAGGGCTGTTCTCTCATTTCCTGACCAGAGCTTTGCAGCAATTTTTGCTTATGTTGTGTGTGTGAGTGTGTGTGTGTGTGTTATATGCATGTGAGTGTATGGATACGTGCTTGCTGTAGGAAGTCTTACAGCCAGTGGTTACCTGCCCACTGGGGTGTGGCCTCTTATACTATATATGCCCATGTAGAACATGCGTCCGGCCTCTCTGTTCCGGTTGAGGATTTCGGTTTCTGATCTCGGTTCAAGCAGAGGATTCTGATTGCTCCCATATGCAGATGCATATGGAGACCTGAGGGGGGCATTGGATGTCTTCCTCTATCACTCTCTGCCATGTTTTCTTAAGATAGGGTCTCTCACTGAACCAGAAGCTCTCCATTTCAGCTAGGCTGGCTGGCCAGTGCACCTGTCTCCACCTCCAGTACTGGGGCCAAAGGCAGATGCAGCTGTTCTTTTTTTTTTAAAATGTGGGTCTTGGGTATTTGAATGCACTCTTAACCCAATGAGCCATCTCTAGCTCCGATTTTGACTTCTTTTAAAAAAATATTTACTTACCTATTATGTATACAATATTCTGTCTGTGTGTATTCCTGCAGGCCAGAAGAAGGCACCAGACCTCATTACAGGTGGTTGTGAGCCACCATGTGGTTGCTGGGAACTGAACTCAGGATCTTTGGAAGAGCAGGCAATGCTCTTAACCTCCAAGCCATCTCTCCAGATCCCGATTTTGACTTCTTGAAAGTTTGTTTGGCATTGTTCATTTTGTTCTGACTCAGTTGCTTGAATTGAAGCGGGAGGGGACCAACCAAATCCTATGCTCTGTTCCCTTGCTGCCCATCTATGTGCTGAGATCCTGGAACTGAGCCTGATGCCGCTTGAAGCCATCAGACTTGAAAACTATCAGACTATAAAGGCGTGGAAAGCTCTAGACAAAACTGGTATTGGAACCTTTCTTCTTGTTTTCTATCTCTTTCTGAGAGGATCCTGCCAGACAACCAGAGCACATCCCAGTGTTTGCTCCTCCGCAAGCCGTTCTCAGCCTCCCTGCAGAATGTGAGCTCCTAGTCTCTAAGCCCCATCTATTTCTTTAAGGCTCCTCTTGTGCACAATTTCCATCACCAGGCTGAGGAAAAGACCGAGTCCAGGGACACAACAAACTCATTACTATCTCGCCTCCACTCCTATGACACATTGCTTACCACTGGAAATTGACAAATGTTTGTAGAATTTAGTAGAAGCTACTATTTGATTTGGACATCATTTAATTACCTTGATAGCACCAGGTCTCTGGGTTCTGGGTGTGGCCATGTGCAACTTCTAGCAGGGGAAGAAGGTTATTTAGATAACATGGTTAGTATATGGAAATGCTGTATAAAATTTGAAAGCCATGGCCATATAGCCTTGTCATTTCCACAGGTAAGGGGTTTCAGTGTGGAATCAAGGACGGTACATGAGTAGTATAAAGAGGAAGCCTGGAATCTTTGGGACTGAAGCTGGATGACCATAGTAGATCACAGTTGAGTACACAGACATTGAGGAAATATGGGATGAATCCCACTAGAAAGTCCAGCATTTCTCCTTTAAGAAGCGTTATGCTGATTGCTGAGGATGCCCGGCATCTCTGCCTGTGTCCAGTCTTACATCCTCTCTGCAAAAGTCACAGAGCATCAGCTAAGAGCAAGGTTTGTGAGGACCACACTGGAGAGCTGCCTTCACCAGGGCACCCAGGTTTGGAGAAGTTGATGAGTCTGTGTGGTTAGTGTTGAAAGAGGAAAGACTCATATGGACCCCAGAGTCTTCAACTCTTTTTATTATAATCTTATTTAAGTATGTGTCAAATAAAGCTAGGTGAATACCCCGAGCACGTAAAACTCTCATATAATCACAAAGCCACTAGAGATTCACACATTAAAAGCAAATAAAATGACAAAATCCAATAAAATTCAAATTAACAACATTAATTGAATGTGATGGATGATGGATTTTGCACAAATGAAATTGCTGTTTGCAAACGAGTGTGCCACTGACAGCTTGAGCTTCTCCTCTGGGTTCAGGGTGTCGAGTGTCCCACAACGACACCCTTCTGCTGCCTGTTTTTCTCTTCGAGACACTGAAAAAGCCTTTGTCTGGCTAGGACTGAATGCATTATTTACATATTGAAGCTGCCTGTGTTCTGTTCTCCCGAGCAGAGACAATGGAAGTACTGTCAATTGTGTTACCATAAGTAAAGCAAAGGTAGATACTGACATTGCTTCACGGAGCAGAAGGAGGTGCTGGGAGGACACTCAGGGATGGGGGTGAGAGGAGGGAAGGAGCTTGGAATCTAAGTCTTTGCTTACACGTTAGCTTAGTTCACAGCATCTTACAGAGGAAGAGGCTGGAGTCAAATATTTACTTCTGGGAAACTAAAGGGAGCTTGCTTGACTATTCAATGCCAATAAAGTGAAGGCTGAGATATTATTTTGATCTGGGTCCCCCCACCCCATTGGCATCCTGGTGTGAAATGGAATATTGGATAGCTATTACATTATGTACTGTCTCTCCTACCCTTCTGCCAAGTCATTGTGTTGTGAGAAACTCTTAGGGAAAGGAAGTTTTGTTGCAAAGTTTGGATCTGAGCTCCTGACAAATGCTTCTGGGGCTTGTTGCTGCATTCACATTGGCTCTAGCTCTTGGAGGGCCGCTTTTCTGAGGCTGGGTCATAGGCTCAAGGAGGCTTCTGGTACAAACTGGACTCTGCTTGAAAGCCTGCGCTTCTGTCTCTACTTTCTGAATAAAAGCTAGAGGTGAAAGCCAGTAAGGCTAGGTTTAGGCAACCTGGGTTTCCATCTTGGACAAGCTTCTTAATCTATGCCTCAGTCTCCTCGTGTGTTCACTGAGGGTGACGGTGGTGCATGCTTCTTTGGATGAAACATGTTCCTGTATGTGACATGTCTAGGATGCAGGCTCTGAAGGATGAACAAATGGTTTATAATCCAGTAGAGACAGCTAAAGAGATAGCACCAGGATAGAAAATACCTGAATGATCAAGGATCCTATTTCATCATTTCAGAACTTGTTAATTTGCTTCTTTGGATTAAAAAAATATTTATTTCTTGAGAATCTTATACATCATATTTATCCCTCATCTTCTCTTAGACACATTCCTATAATTCTATAGCCATTCAGTTTTGTGTAAGTGTTAGAACAGAAAGCAGGGAGCCAAGTTGGGTGTTGGGGTGATGGGCCAAGGAGGGTTGGAGGAGGGATGAATACAATCAAAACTCATTGTAGGAAAGTCTCAAGGAACTAAAAGTAAGGGGTGGGAAGCACACTCTATCAAATCGCATTAGGTGGGGGACCATTCTTTGGAGTGTGCTAGACTTACCAGGGGGACATGCCCTTCAGGAAATCCAAGTCTTCCTCTCTCAGCAGCTCTCAATTATCAGTGGCTCCTGGGCTGGAGCTGGGACAGTGTGTCCCCTCCCGACTCCAGGATGGAACTTTGTCTGTCTTGAGCTTGCTCTGGCTTTGCATATGCTGTCACTTCATATATGCCACTGTCCTGCTGCATCTGGAAAGCACTGTCCCTTGTAGTCATCCACCACCTTTGGCTCTTACCCCTTTCCTGCGATGATCCCTGTGCCTTGGACAGAGGGAGGTCAGAGATTTGCCTTTGTGAAGGAGAAAAAGTCATGGAGAAATGGTGTAAGGAAGCCAGGAATTGTAGCACACCCCTATAAGCCAGCCCTCCGGAGGCAGAGACAGGAATATCTATAGAGTGGGATCCTGTCTTAAAAAGTGTGTGTGTTTATGTGTGTGTGTGTGTGTGTGTGTGTGTGTGTGTGTGNGCGCGCGCGCGCGAGGGGTTATGAAAAGGGAACACTGTAAAGGGAAACGCAGTGCAAACAATTTGAAAGGGCTTTGTCTGGAAGACTTCAGAAAGTCTTACTTTCTTCCTGACATTTAGTTCACATTGAAAACCAGAGGTGCTAATTATGCGGTATCCTGTCTGTTTATCAAGGCTTGTCCCCATGGATGGTATTGGGCACACTTAGGTCTCTCAAGGCATTTTGCTGAGTCAGATAGGCCTTGTCGTAATTTGAGATCCTCCAAAAGCTCTGAGATTGGATGGGAGGAAGGAAGATGGAGGAGAGGTTACTGTCTTTGGGTTCTCTGCAAAACAGCAGTGAAAGCTCATCATTGCTCCAGCCAGCCTGCGGAGTGCTGGGTAGCCATCCTCTGACCAACTGATTCTCCTCAGTCATTTGTTGAGGCCTGCAGAAGGTGGAGGTTCAACTGTCTGACACTTTCGATCTGTCTGCTTGGTCCTGGTGACCAGAGGGAGTTGTATGACCTAGGTTGTCAGGCAGTGGGAAGGCTCAAAATGGGCTTGAGAAGCCCGGGAAGGTCTCAGAGTACAGCTAAGGGAGTGGCCTTAATTTAGACTTCATTCCTCATCTAGTACAGAATAATCTAGTGTGATTTTATCTTGGGCATACTCTGTCTGATATCAATTGCGAATTGCATAAATCCTGTTAAATCCTCTGCTGTCTGTGACACCAACACCTCAGAGTGACTCTCAGTCAACATTTGTATATGAACCTACTTTGATGCATTTAGAAGACCTGTTTGCTGGATGTCTTCAGGGATGAGCCTCTAACATCTTAGTTTGACTCAGCCTTGCAAATGGGGTGTGTGTTGAGGGAAAACAGGGAGAGGGAGGAAGGGTAGAGAGAGAAGGCAGGGTCTTGCAGGTTCAAAGAGGCTGATGAAGCACCTGGATCGAGAGGAGCCTCAGGTTACACCTCATCTCATTCAGATATAGCAATGGATGAGATGGGATGAGGCCATAGAGGGCCCCGTGGTCTTTCCTTGCCTTCTGGGGTTGGGGTGGATTAGGGTCGGTCATCACCATGCCATTTAAAGGGCTGCTGGGGTATAGTCTGCTTTTACTAGGTCCTCTGGTTGTCATGGTCAAGTGCTCACACTTTAGACAGGAGTGGGAGGTGAGGCAAGTGGAGATGGGTCCCTTAGGTTTGGGAAAGACACTGGCATTGAGGAATATGGATTAGAACAGAGAGGCAGCTGTCGATGGTGTGCTGGACTGGCCTGGACTCAGAACCCCTCGAAGGAGTCTGGTCTCTCCTTTTACATCTTGTGCCTTAGACAAATGCAACTTTTGTTGCTGTTTGAATGTGAAATGTCCCCCATAGATTCCCATGTTTCAAGATTTGGTCCCCAGCTGGTGATGCTATTTGGTAGGTTGCAGAATCTGCAGGTGGTGGAGCCTTGATGGAGGATGTAGGCCCGGGGTGGGGGAGGGCAGGTCTTGAGGTTTTATTCCTGCTTCCCCTCTGCTTCCTGAGGGGAAAGGGGAGCTAGGATGTGAGCAGCTGCCTCCTGCTTCTATCATGGCACCTTCCTCACCTTCCCTACTTGCCAGATGCTTCCCTGCCACGACAGATGCTATCTCCCCAGAACCAAAATGAACCCATCCTTTCTTGTTGCTTTCCTCAGGGTATTTCATCAGAGTGACAGAAAAGCAACTAAGACAACTGTCCCTTTCTTCACCCGGTGGAGGGAGACAATGGTGCTCCACCACTTAGATGGGTGTGAGGATTAAGTGAGCAAATACACATATTTATAAAGCACTTATTTCTGTTAGTCCTTTTAAGTGGTGAAATACTTTAAATGTTTACATTCAATAAAATGCTTTTAATAAAATAATATAATGCAATACAGTTATGGTACTCACAAAGATAATTATAGGTTTTCTAAAATGTTAATTCACAGTCTATATTACTGGGACACAGGTTTTTAAATTAAGTTTTGTTTTTATTAATACTTTTTAATCAAAGCAAAATAGTGGCAGTAAAATGCAACTCAAAGCCCCCCAAAGGACAAAGCTGTCCTCTGTCTCCGATTTCCCAGGTTAACTCTTTAGGGGCAGCTGCTTTGGCTTTTTCATTGTTTCCTTACACATCATATATTTAAAAATAATATAGTAATGCTGCTATTTCTTGGACGGCTTTAGATAACTAATTTAGAGGCTAGCCCTTGTAGTCTACCCCTTATCTATGTCTTTCTGATTTTTCTCAATGTAATCAGTTCACAGTTTTGGGTCAAAAACCCCTGTCAGTATTTTTGCCATTCTGACAGTAGAAATAACATTTGCTTCCGAGTCAAATTGTGACCTCTGGTTGTGTTAGCTTCTTGTATATAGTTTTATTTTCCTAAGGGTAAGTAAGGGTAAAATTTTGTTTAACTCAATTTTTAAAATTATAATTTACCCATTTATTTATATATATGTGCATTGTGTTTGTGTGTACATGCTTGCTGGAGAGTGTTGGGGAGTACATTTATGCGGTGGTGTGCATCTAGAGATTGGCAGACAACTTATGGTTGTTAGTTCTCTCCTTCAGCCGTGTGGGTTCCAGGACTTACATGTAGGCTTGGTAGCAAGTGCCTTTTCCTTGCTGAGTACCTCCCTGGTCCTTGCTTAACTTTTTATTTTTGATTGCTAACTTTCCCAAAGATTCTGATAGGTCTTCCTCATAAGTACCTGTCAAGATAGGGTCTCCAACATCCCAACACATCAGATGCTTTGTGGGTTCCATTTCTCCTCATAGAATCCTTTTTTTTCATGCTTGAGTTGGGTTTTCTTTGGCTTGCTAGTACATACAGTCTTGTTATTTTAGACTGCTGTTGATCACTCTGCTAGATAGATCTCCTATTTTTGTGTTTTTCATGGATGCCGTGCCTGGTGTCCATCCCTTCCCATGATGCTGTCACTCATCCTATTGTAGCCTCTTTAAACAGTGTGCATCTTTGAGTTCTCATTTGCATGAAAAGATGCTGTTGTTCTTGTAGTCCTGGCTGATAGTTTGATTGGGAAGAGAATTCTAAATTGAAACAGTCTATTTTGAAAGCATGAATCAGTTGTTTTCTCGATAATGACAGACACAATATCTCTTAACTTCTTTGTATGGGGCCTGTTATTTCTATCTGCTAAACTCAGTGCCATTAAGTTTGGAGCTGTTCTTTTCTGGGTTCCGTGCAGGGTATATCTCTCCCTTCCTTTTGACACCCTCTTTCTGTGTGCTGAACTTGTAGATTCCTTCTCTCCTCAGTCAGAAACCCCTCTACCTTCTCTGCTGCAAAAAAATGTGTCACAGATTTTTCCTCTTGGATGTCTTCTGTCCTGTTCTCGTTGTCTTTATGGGGCACAGGCTTTAATGCTTCCTTTTTCCCCAAAGGTTTATTCGTTAATTTAGGGTGTGTGTGTGTGTGTCTGTGTGTCTGTGTGCGCACATGCCTGTCTACCAGGATGCCCGAGGAGGCACAGTAAAGGTGTAGGAACACCTGGAATTACATGTAGATAGAACCTGTCTGAGGTGGGTGTTTGCAGCTGAGTCTGGATCCTTTGGAGGAAGATCTTAAATATTGAGCCGTCTCTCTCCATCTCTCATCTTGTCCTTTCTTGATTCCTTAATACACTTAGGCCTTTTGCTTAATAACTAAATCTCTTGTTGGGGTTTAAGAAAAAGAGAGACAGAGCAGGGCCAAGTGTAGAAAGAAATGGAAGAACGAAGGAAGAGGGTTCAATGTGGAAGTCAGGCATCAATGGAAGATGCTGGTATTTTGCTTTTTGTGGTACTGTGGATTGAACCCAGAATCTTATGCACACTAGGTAGGCACTCTGCCATTGAGGCACACACTGACTTCTCACCAGGACTTCGTGTCAACAAAGGGCTTTATCAAGAAAGAAAAGCCAATCACACTGAAGTCCAGGCTGGCTCTATGCAATGTCATTTGTGTGGACACTGTAGACTGGGGAGTTGGAATTTCATTGCCAATCCATTATTGATGATAGAGACTTATCACTGAGCCATTATTGTAGCCTGTTTTCAAAGTGCTGCAGCATATGAGAATTTTATGCTTCATGGTACCTAGAATGCCACCTGGGAACACAAGGTTGTAAAATAAAGGACTTTGATTATGCAAAGCAAGTTCCATCCTGTGCTAGCAGGTGTGGCCTGCCTCCATCCGAGGCTCACCACCAGCCTCTTAGAAGACCAAAGGCAGTGCCCAGTCAGTGCATATGAAAGGTATGAGACCTTTCTGAACGTGATTATGTGATGGAATCAAGGGAATTATGGATAAAGATTTTTCCATTTTCATCTTGTTCACTTTTTTCTTCCTTTGCCACTTTTCTTCTTTGTAAATCTGAAAGCTTTGAACGGAAGGTAATAATAGCTTGTTTGTTTGTGCTGTGAAGACAGCCATCACAGTGAGTTTGCTTTCATAGCCAGGTATGCTGCCTCTTGCCAGCTTGCAAGTGGATATCAGGGCGGCAGATCACAAAAAGGACGGGCTAAACCGTGGCATCCTAGTTTTGGTCAGCCAAGAACCCCAGTCCAGATTTTAAAGAAATAGCATATTCTAGATACAACAGGGTCGCTGTGCAAATGAACTCAGAGATTGTGACGGCACGCACAAGGCCTGAAGGAGGCTCAGGCCAAACAAAATCCCAGCCTGGAGGAGGGGTAGTTAGAACAAAGTCCCACCCCACCCAAGGAACTATTTAAAAATGATTGCTGCTAGGCGAGGGAGAACCTCGTCAGTGCTGTGACACTGGGTAAGTCAGCCACACCCTAGGGCAGACCCCAGTTCAGGAGTTGACCCACACCGAACAAACTCCACTTTTTCTTTTAGTAGATTTTTCTTTCTGTTTTTCTTGTTATCCTATAAGAGAAAGGGCATAAAGTTGAGTGGGTAGGGAGCAGGGATGATCTGGGAGGATTTTGGGGATGGTGGGGGATGGCAAAAAATGAGAAGAACACACTGTATGAAATCTTAAAAAAAAATAAAGAAAAACCACCGTACACCAAAACTGAAAAAACAAAACAAAGCCAACCAACCAACCAACCA
>LOEQ01003151.1:75251-88017 GCA_001685075.1 Bramus lutescens | reverse complement strand
CTCTGGAAGAGCAGCCAGTGCTCTTAACCTCTGAGCCATCTCTCCAGCCCCTGCCATTGATTTTTTAAATGATACAAGAACAGGCTGTTACGGAGGGTGTGAGCTGGCTGCTTTTCAAGCCCCTTGATACCTGTTTTGACCGACCCTCCTCAGAATGACTGCCATTCAGTTGCTACCAACTGATGGAGACTCTGGGCTGTGTATCATTCGATGGGGTGGAGACTTTTGGGTGAAGGCAGATGTATATTTTAATGGGGAAAGGTCTTGAAGTGGCTCAGATTAAAACTAATTTCAAACCTTGATGGGGCCTGTGTTGACCTCAGTATACTAAGCCACAAAGGTGACAACATCACATGCCTTTTTTTTTTCTAGTTAACTCTCTAAGTGGTTAATCTACAATTTATGAATGGTGTAATAGGTTCAGGTCACCCCCCCACAATAAAATCCGGTTTTTAATTTTGGTGCCTACTCTTACCTCCGTAATAGGCCTATTTCTGTTGTAAAAACTTGACGTTTTTGAGCTTTTTCCTATGTGACTGACTAGACAGCGTTTTAAGCATTTCACATGCATTACCTTATTTTATCACATGGCAACACTGTGATGCAGGTATGGCTCTGCAGTTGTTGTACTGATTGGGAGCTAGTCCCAGAGTGCAAATAAATTGCTCATAGTTACCTAGAAGGTAAGTGCTGGAAACAGAATTAGTGCTGACTTCTTGGTTCAGATGATTTGACTTTCTGTCTCGGGGAGATGCTCACTGGCTATCTGAAGCAGGGCTATAGAGACACGTTTGTCAGGCCCTCCTTTTCCTCATGTGACTGTCTCTGAGAGATATTTTCGAATCTCTATGAAGTGGAGGTCTATGGTGTCAGAGTCGAGCTAGCTGATGAGGACAGCTGAGCGATGCTGTGTGAATGTGTGCACCTTGGCAACAGGATGAGAGCAAGGAAGTGTGTGCCTGCAGAGCTCAGAGTCTTCCTGCAGTTTTTAACAACAGTTTCTCAAAGCACCTGCTTTGGACAGGTGTTGGGATTGTAGCCCTTTGCTGTGTGTTCACGGTGTGCCAAGCCTTATGGTGGGTAATCTATACATTTCCTCCATTCTGCCAGTTGACGCTGTAGGGCAACACACTCCCCTTTCACACCTGAGGAAACTGAGGCACAGAGAGATCAAATGCCTTCCCTAATATTGCAGAATTGGTCAGTCACTGTTTTGTTCAAGAGTAATACTTGCATTGTTTCACAATGTTGCTTCCACAAGTGATTGGTTAATAAATAAGAATCTCAGTGCTGGCACAACATATCTCTCTATGAGTTATTGGTCAGGGAGGCCCTGACAAGGCACAAAATTCAACACAGGCTATTTGCTATTGCCCTTGACTCTCTACCATAAACATGGTAGCACTCAGTTGCTGAAGACAACATATACTTTGGTTTCAGGACATAGAGAAAGTGGTTTTGAGCTGACCAGGAAACTCTACCTGCTGGCTAGCTTTCATAATGCTGGAATGTGCTCTGCAAGCTGCTGAGGGAGAAAAGACATCAGCCGTCTTATTCAGTAATGGACCCTGCATGCAAGAGTATGGATCTGCCAGGAGAGATGCACCTGTTGGTGCATACTAGCATGATGGCTATGAGAATACTCACCTGCTTTCTGATGGGAATTTGAGGGCTGCCCCATTGGAGGGGTTTCAAGCCTATTACTGCAAACCTACAAAGCCCTTGTCTGGGGAGGTCATACTGTTAAATGGTAACACCGTCAAACTGTCTTTTATATATTTATATCTGTAGATTAATGTTGCTGTCAGTCTTAGTCAAAGAAACTTCTTTTTGCCGTAGGGAATGGTTAATGCAGAGATCCGTGGCTGGTCAAAGTGCCAAGCATAGGTAATGCTGAGTGTTCAGCCATAGATGGGTAATTGGTATCAACATCCTCCTTCCCAGTGCTCAGGGACCATCGTGGAGGATAGGGCAGAAAGGATGTGAGGGCCAGAGGATGGAATGGGAGCTGCGAAGTGCTGTCTTCTGGATGTGACACACCATTGTCCATGTGGACTTGCAGTGACTGTGATTACCTATACAAGATCAAGCTGTTCGAAAGTTCTTTTTTCTTTTTTCTTCTATTTTTCAATTGATTCTTTGAGAATTTCGCATCATGCACCCCAATCCAACCCATCTCCTGGTCCCTCCTCATCTGGCCCTCACCCTTGTAATGTCCTCACAAAGGAAAACTAACAACAAAATAGTAAAAAAAAAAGAGGTAAAGATTAAAATGAAGAAAAATAAAAACTAATAAAATAAAAAATACAAATAATATTAATTCCAATTAAAAAGCAAGCAAACAAAAGCTTTTTTAGCAGTAATGAGATGATCATGTGGCAAAGGATACTCAATTGTGCCACAAGGACATGTGCTCAACTATGTTCATAGCAGCTTTGATTGTCATTGCCAGAACCTGGTAACAACCTAAATGCCCCTTGACCAAAGAATGGATAAGAGAAGTGTGGTACATTTACACAATGGAGTACTACACAGCAGAAAAAAGAATGACATCTTGAATTTTGCAGGAAAATGGATGGAGTTAGAAAACATTATTTTGNNTTTGAGTGAGGTAACCCAGACACAGAAAGACAATTATCACATGTACTCACTCATTGGTGGTTTTTAAGCATTTGCAAAGAAAGCCAGCCTACAAACCATAATCCCAGAGAACTTAGACAACAATGAAGACACTAAGAGAGACTTACACAGATCTAATCTACTTGGGAAGTAGAAAAAGACTAGATCTCCTGAGTAAATTGGGAGCATGGGGACTTTGGGAGAGGGTTGAAAGGGGGACGGGAGAGGCAGGGAGGGGAGCAGAGAAAAATGTAGCGCTCAATAAAAATCAATAAACAAAAAAGAATTTTAAAACAAAACAATACAAAAAAGCAAGCAAACAAACCAATGGAAAAACAAGCAAACAAACATAACAAAACAAAAGAGAAAAAGAAAGCAAACAAACACCACCCCCCAAACCCTAAACCCTTCTCTGCCTCTTCATCCCCTCTTCATTCATCTCAGTGGCATTGGGAGATGCTGTGTATCATGCAGTACACCCTTTTGTCCAAACAGCTTTCCTTACAAATGTTCATTGTGTAGTGTGTTGTTGGTCAGGTTCAAGGCCTCTGGCCTCCAGCATACCATCAATCCTGGACCTCCATAGGAACTCCCTGGAGCTCTTGCTGTCGTCCCAGTCATGTGGACCATGTGACCATAGCTCTGCAGGACCAGTCCCTTCACACACTCAATCAGGTCAGAGATGGGGTAGATGCTGGGGTGTGCCAACTCAAAGCCCTGGATGTGTGCCTGGGTGGCTGCTGAGTTGGTCAGTCTGGGCCACTGGGACCACTCCCCTTCGGTGAGGGGCGGGGCTAGCTTTCCCACACGGCTGGTGAGGAGTGGCACCATCTTTCCCACATGTGGGGGACAACTCTCCAACTAGGGGTAGGACCAGTTTTCTCATGCTGGGGTCATCTGGGTCCATTTTCTCTGGGCTGGGAAGGGATGGGGTCAGCTGTCTGGTGAGGGAGGGGATAGGTGACTGGTTCCTGAGGCCACCCACCCATAGCTGAGGAGCTGTTGACAGCTTTGCCTGCTGAGAGAGGGAGAGTCACTTTTCTTTAGGAGTGTGGCCCCTGGCAGGCTGCCCATGACCTAGTGAATGGATGAAGACTCATGCCCATATGGATAATTGTGCTGGGTAGTTTATGTCCTGGTAGAATTATTGGGGAAGAGGAACCTCAATCGAGAAAATGCCCCCATGAACTTGCCTATAGAAAGTCTATAGAGCACTTTGTTGATCAATGATTTGATGTGGGTAGGCCCAACTCATAAGGGGGTGGTGTTACCATGGGCAGGTGATTCTAGCTGTATAAACAAGAAGGCTGAGCAAGCCACACAGAGCCAAACCAGGCAGAAGCATTCCTCCATGGTTTCTACTTCAGTTCTTGCTTCTAGGTTCCCACCTTGGCTTCCCCCAGTGGACCGTGACCTGGGATATGGAAGCTAAATAAACAATTTCCTCCACAACAATGGATATGAGGCATAAGAAAGAGACAAGGGTGTGTTAAAGAATGACTTAGATTGCTTAGTCAATCAATTCTTGCTCTCTCCTATCAAAGGTTAGGGAGCAGTGAGATGCCTCAGGTAGGTCGAGGTTCTTTCTACCATGTCTATTGCTTTTGGTCACAACATTTTATCACAGAACTAGAAACCTTAACTAGGACAACAACAATAATTTGACTCAGTGGGTTATTAATAAAAAAAAGAGGTGGGGAGGCAGATGTGTTAGGGGTCCTAGTGGGAGATTTGGAGGGAGGTAGTGGGGACGGATGTGGTCAAAACATATTATATAGACACATGAGATTTTCAAGTAACTTAAAAAAAGAGTGAAAACTTATTGGCTGCTCCTCCTGGGGTGGGTTTCATGCCACATAGAAAGTACCAGACTCCATGTCTCTGTTGTGATAGTAGTGTTGGGATGTTTATCAGCTTGAACTTAAACTAGCAGTTATTCTAATAAGACTGTGGCAGACATGGCAATGAAGCAGAGAACAGAGAGCCGAGAAGGGGCCCCTAGCATAGTAATAAGAGTGAATTTCAGGATTCTTTGTCCTCAAGAAGTGAGGCTTGTCCAGAACCCATGAGAGGAGAAAAGGCAACTTCTAAGCCTCTTTGGAAGTTCCTGGTGAGGACTCAGTTGACTCCAGGCTAGAGCAGGACCAGAACATGGCACACCAGGAGCACAGGAACTGTCACCTGCTGCCTGCATGGAGGAGGAGATAGCTAGGATACTGAGACGCACATAGAGCGGTGATGCTATCTTGCCACACATAATTATGTGTAAGTTCCATCCCAAAGCAAAACTTGTCATTCTCAATTAATTCTTTTGTTCTCCTCATTAAATCCTAGTTAAACTGTTCCTTGTGGTATTGTTATAGAAGAGATGTATTGTGGTGCGTGTATTAGATTAGATTGAGAGACTTCAGAGATGGGTAAAGCAGGCTTCTGAGAGCATGTCAAGGTGCTTCTGGAGATGATTGATGGGCACGTGAGTCAGCAACTGACCGGGTAAGACCCGTCCTGAGTGTCACCGGCACACTTCAACAGCCTGCAGGCTCAGATGAAGCTAAAGCTGAAGCAGGGGGTAGCCTACCAGAGTGAACTCCCTCCTTCCACATTCCAGTAAGTTCCTTTGCCATGATCCCATGCCATGATGCTATGCATCACCTCAGGCCCAAAGCAATGGAGCCAACCAAACAAATGGAAATGATGAGCCCAAAAGACCCTTGTTCCCTGAGCATTTTGTTATAGTGATGAGAAGTGTCTAACAATGTAATTAAGACTTAAGAACGAGCAGGGCTGTGTTTAAGGGCTAGAGAATTATCCTGGAAATGGATATGTGTGATAGAGGTGTCACTAGTGCCCTTCCCACAGCATGGCAGACATGGCCGATCAGTTCAGAGGAGAACAAGGCTTCAGAATGCTTTTCTGAGCAGAAACTCAGGCAACTCATATGAATTGACTCACACCGGCACTCAGAGGAAATTATTCCAGACATAAGTCATAATTAAGTGACCTCAAGTTAGATTTATATTTTGTAAAGGTTTCACTTTTTGAGTTTTTCATGAGACACAAGCTACCTTTATTTGACATTACCATGTCTTCAATTATGACCTCAGGCTAATTTTTACAAATTGACCAAATACTACCCCCACCTCTGATGAAATCTTCCCCAAACACCAAGTGGGGAGGGATGGAGACAGGTGGCAGCAGAGTGGCTGGTTCCATTCTGTTCACACACGTTGTATGTTTTATTCATTCAACTCAACCAGGAGGCATTCATTATCAGTTTTGTGTCAGGCCCAGCATTAGGTGCTGGGAATACAGATTCAGCTAGGACGTGGTTGTTGGCTTCCGCAATATTGCAGTCCAGCTTACACCATTGATCTCAGTTTTGAGCTTCTTGAGGGGAAGGATGTGCAGTACCCACCCCTGGATCTACTAGGTCAAATATAATGTGTAGCTGTCTTTGGGAAACTTAGCTGGTTACTGCTCTAGAGCTTCAATGGGCATACTGAACCTAGACTTCAGTAGTCTTAATTTTTTGACTCGGTGTGTGTGCGTTTAAGAGATAGAGAGGTGTGGAGAAGGTCAGGACACTCTAGAGGAAGAGAAAGAGGACAACTTATAGGAGTCTTGGGAATGAAACACAGCTCCTCATTGGTGGTAGGAACCTCTGCTCGCTGAGCCATCTCACTGGTCCCTAGACCTTGGTAGTCTTATCAGTGTGCATTAGATTGGTGGGCAGTCTAAGTCAGGATAAGTCTCTGATCCTTAAACACAGCCTTGCTCGTTCTTAAGTCTCAGTTCCGTTGTTAGACCCTTTTCGTCACTGTTGCAAAATGCTCGAGAAACGAAGAATTTGTTTTGGTTCATCGTATCCGTTTGTTTGGTTGGCTTCATTGCTTTGGGCCTGAGGTGAGGCAGAGCATCATGGCATGGGATCGCGGCAGAGGAACTTGCTAGAATGTGGAGGGAAGGAGCGTGGGTTCACACAGGTGGGCTATCCCCTGCTTCAGCTTTTGCACCATCTGAACCTGCAGGTTGTTGAACTGTATCATTGACACTCAGGACGGGTCTTACCCTGCCAGTTGCTGATCCACGTGCCCATTAGTCATCTCCAGAAGCACCTTTCTTGCTCTCAGAAGCCTGACTTACCCATCTCTTGGGTATCTCTTAGTCAAGAGAGCCATCAAGGGCACACGCAGAGCAAACCAGAGTTCTCATTAAGAGAACCTGCCATGCGTTAAGTGGAAGAGAGCATGCACCTGGGTGCAGTGGACTGCGCCTTCTACATCAGTCACATCTTCTGCAACAAAACATTTAATTAGGCTGAATAGACAGGGCATGCTTGAGGAGATTCTAGGAGAGGCTCCTTCTTACCACATGTTCAGAAAGGAATTATCCATTGGAGAAGGTGGGGGCATGGACATTTTATCGTCACCCACATCAGTATAATAATACCGGGCCAGGTGTTCTTGAAGCTCTGCGATAAGCTCTGACCCACAGACTTGCTTCCAGATTACTTGCACTTCTGTTGAAGTGACACAAAGGGACATGCCTCTAGAAGGAAATGCAGAGTCCTCTGCTTTCTCAAGTGGCTTGTTTTTATTACCCAGAGTGGATTGACAACATGTTACCAGCATCATAAACTCAAATGCTGGGTCTTGTGCTAGCGCAGATGTCCTCAGTGTTGAGTGGGGTTTTTGTTCCTGCACTAAGCCGCTCACAAACTCCTAAGTCTTTCTCCTGAGTCTTTTGATGGGAGCTGGCAACCTCCTGGCAACTGCCAGTGTGCCAGCTTTTAGTGGTAGTTCTATTTAATTATAAATTTCTGTTTATGATTTCCCATGAACTTCAAATCAACATAGTTTATATTTGCTTGACTTTGGTCCAGGAAGGAACAGCAGGCTCTAACTGCAGGCAGAGGGATAGGGACTTTAGGGAGAACACGCAGTTCCTTGGTGTGGATGTCACCCTTGTTCCGAAGCCTCCTGCCACTAGCTTTTGGGCTCTCACCTCACGCTTGTTTAGCTGAAGTTACTAATGAGTGACTCTCAGGTAATGGAGGTATAAATGTGCTTCAAGAGATTTGATGATTTTCTGAGCGTTCCCTCCTGTTCAAATCAAAAACTACTAGTTCAGAGACCCCGGATGCTGATATGAAGATTGAGACATTCTTTCTAGATATACTTTCCTGGAAATTCACAAGAAAAGACCCTTTTCTTAATAATTTAAGAATTTATTTTCTGCAATTGGCTAAATTGATACCAATATCAGAAAATTGCATAGGTTAGTACCTGTGCTCAAGGGTCGACAATAATCTAGGGAATGTCGTGGCAGAACATGCCAAATGGAAAAGTGGATAAAGTTTGGACAAAAGTATTTTTTTAAATTAAAATCTTATAAGTTTTATTCCATTCGAGGGACAGAAGGTGAAGAAAGGCTTCCTGGTAAAAAAAAAGTCACTGTATGAAGCAGTTGTGCAACAATCAGCCAGGCAGCCAGCCATTCAGAGTTCCTGAGACAGACCATCCCTTTGCCACTGGCATCTAATCCCTTTATTGATTCTCCAACCCTTTAACTAGCTGACAGCCAGAGGTTAGGGCTCAAGACATAGTTGCAGTTCAGGATCTGTTTGACCATATTTAGAATTCAAAATGACCTTAGGAAGAACAAAGGCTGTGGGGAGTAAGACTTACATGGTGAGGGACAGGGAGTCAGGACAGGTCATGCTGAACGAGTGTCCTTTGTCCCCTGGGCCATGTAGGAGCCAAGGTCAGGCGCTTTTTCTCTACCATAGCTTTCTTCCAGTGCCCTTTCTGTTTCTTCTGACCCCTCCGGTTTGTCCAAACAGCCACTGTCTATTCATCCCACGTTCTTGTGTCCTCAGTGCCCCTTGCTGTCAGCTGACCTCCATCACCCTCATCTTGGCCCATTTTTTTTTAAAAGAGGAAAGCAAACTAGTTAAACTAACTACAGACGTAGACAGCAGGTGGTTCTTAGCTCTTCATGGAGGAAAGCCTTTGAAACAGGATGGCAAGAGGTAGTTTTCCCCCTGTGCTTATTGATATGTCAAGATAGAGTGGATGATCATCCTCTAAAAATTAAAAAAAATGAGTAAAATAAAGATATATGTGAAAGCCTAAGATTCACTGTAGTTCCATCCTGTACCTGCATCCTGCCCCTGGGGCCACTCTGTCTTTGCTTCTTTAGTCCTTCATAGGGAAAAAAAGAATACTATACAGATGGATTTCCTGCACTGATATGAGCTTATATGAGACATGGCTACACATAAGAAGTTATTTTACCTCAGCATATCCAAATCAATATGATGAGTTCTTTTCAAAGTATTATCCTCGTGTTTTTAATATTTCTGATATCACCTTGCAAAGGACAATGGTATCTCATCAGTTCACAGATTTTAAAATTGCTGGTTACTAATGATGTGGCAAAGCTGTTGTCACCTAGTTCCTCCAACCCTCAGTTTCTCTATCTGTGGAATAAGAAACCAGACCAAAGATAATTTCAACTGTAAAATTCTAGTATTCATGGTGTCCTGTCTTCTGGTGCTTCTAAATCCCACCTAAGGAGTGTTTTACCTAAGAAAAATTCAGCAATACCAGTCCACTCATTTGCCCACCAATCCATCCATTCACCAATTATTTCTTCCACCATCCATCCATCCATCCATCCATCCATCCATCCCATCTATCTACTCATCCATCAATTCCATACACACCGAATGATCGTGGTTGTCATAAGGTGTGTTGTTGTGAGAATTCAAAAGCAATAGAGGGTATAATCTTTTCTCTGAGAAATTCACATTTCAGTATTGGAGGTAAAAATTAAATAGCTAGACACAAGAAAATAATGCAACTTTAAAACATCATGACGTGTCTGTAAATATATATTTAAATGTATGATAAGAATATAAATCTTTTGAGACCCTAAAGCACAGTGAGTTTTTAAATATTTCTTTGTTGAAACTTAAGTAGAAATATATATTTCAGGGCGACCTGATGGCTTGGCCAATTAGGGAAGGGTTGGTAATAACTGGCTTGCTCTAGTAGGGCCTTGGTGTAGACTGGCTTCTGAGAAATC
The DNA here is from genome assembly GCA_001685075.1 of Bramus lutescens. NCBI lineage: Eukaryota > Metazoa > Chordata > Mammalia > Rodentia > Cricetidae > Bramus > Bramus lutescens. The sequence continues at coordinate 78,309 of LOEQ01003151.1, read as the reverse complement.
TTTGAGTGGATTGGGAAGTTGTATACTGTCTTCTAGTTCTGGAAGGATGCTACTCATTAACACTGCTTTTCTTTGCAAATGAATGTATATCTGCCACTTAAAAATCTGTAATTGGTCTTAGCTCTCAGTGCCAAGCTTATGGGTGTCAGTAAGTTCAGATTCACAGCCAGGATCTGCCATCAGCCATGCCACAGTTACACGCATCTCTCTTCTGTTGCTGGGCCTTGGACTTATCTACTAAACTACCTCCTTATTTCCCAAAACTTCTTGGCAAGTCATCTTTCCTGGGCATTCTTCCTCTCCAGTTTCTCATCTCCTCTAGAATCAGAGCTCCCAGCTGCCAGACTAGGGAGTGTGTCTCAGTCCAAAGAGTTGTAGGGCTGAGACTCACCTTTCGACTCCCTAGACTTTTCCCTCTCTGGTTGACACCAGGATGATATTTGAACTGTTGGTCACTCTCTCAGGCTTGACCTTGAGTCGGTAGTCTTTCTGTCTAGGCTTGCTTCTTCTACTTGCACATCCTTCCCACTTAGCTTTAAAAATCAATTTGTCTCAAAGCAGGACTTAGAAGAATAACGGTCTACGAGCAAGAAGCTAGGAGACAAGGGCCTGCTCCCTGGCTGATAGTTTCAGGACAGTATTACTGAGAAGACCTACGATGAGTCCAGGGAGGTGTCCAGACTCCTCCTATTTGGTTTAAGTCAATTCTAGGTCATGTTGCAGCAGGGATAAGACCAGTAGAAAAAAGAAGAGGGTTGGGTCACCTGGCTGAATAAATGAGACGTGGTATAGACTTCAACACAGTGGCCAGTGCGCCGAGATGGTGTTCATCAAGGTACTGATGTAAGTTAGTGAGGCAATAGGACCAGAGGGTATCAAATGCTTGTATTTTGTCTCTTGGTCCAAATGCTTTACCCAAGAAATACATGTTATTGAATGAAAGAAGTTGAATAGTATCCTAAATGGCTACAACTTCTAATTATCAAAACAAGGTTGACTTTGACATAGAGGCAAAACTCTTACCTCTCCATTTCTTACCTCTCCAGATGGAAAGCATTCAGCAGCCTGTACTGAAACAGAATCAGGGTAGGAGGAAGCAGCTCTGACCCCTCCCGACATCAGAATGTTTGCTCTTAAATTCTAGATCCATTGTTTGTCCTTAATTCTTAAAAATGATGAGATAATTAATTTGATAAATGTTAAAAATTCATGTTCAATTAACCCATACCCTTTCCTTCTTCTAAAAGGGACTGTGATTGGTAATTTTCTTTGTTATTTGGCAAGAAATAGTTAAGCATAATAGAAATGTACAAAGTCAGTATTATCTTGATACAAAAACCAAAGAACCAAGTAAAAGATAAAATTATAGGTCTATATCTCTAGTGAACATGGTTGCAGAAGTTTTCAATAAAATACTTCCAAACCAAATTCAATAATATATCAAAAAAAGATTATCCACCATTATCAAGTTGACTTCATCCCAGAGATAGAGGGATGGTTCAACATTTGTAAATCAGTAAACATAACCATCAAATAAACAGTCTCAAGGACAGCAACCACACAATTGTCTAATTAACTGCAGGAAAGTCTTTTGACAAAATTTAACATCCCCTTACAATGAAAGTCCTGGAGAATCTAGGAACATAGGAGATATAGTTCAACATAATATAAGCAATATACAATCATCCAATAGCCAACATCGTACTAAACAGAATAAAACTAAAAATCAGGGACAAATCAAGTTGTCCACACTTCCCACTATATATCATTTTCTAATCTCAATAATTTGTAAGTAAAAAATTCTTTTCCTATCCACTATCATGATTTGTTCGTCACCATGTAGTTCTTTATGTCTGTGCAGAAGATTTTTCCTTGGATATGCTTTTTCTTTGTTTCTTCCTTGTCTTCTTCCTTTCTGTTTCCTATAAAGCAAATGGAAATATGCATGGCTTGAGTTGGGAATGGATCACAGGTGATTTCATTGTCTGTGAGCATCATAGGGTGCACTTAGCTAAGCCAAGATGCAGCCTCTCACTGACCGAATGCTATGTGGTTGGCAACTATACATTATAAACCATAGTGACCGAGATTATCTTTTATTCAGTGTTATTCTCAGAATAATTCTCTTGGTGTGCCTGATACTCAGTGACATGAATGAGTGATAATTTTAAACACGTATGAAGTTAGAATGTTTGAGTAAACATGAGCATTTTGGGCAGTGGGCCCTGACCTAATGAGTGTGTTTTCGGGTAGAGTTAGCCCTCTCCACAGAGGAGCCATTTTTAGCCCCGGTATAAGAATGCCACTTTCGATACGACAGAACTGGTCTCATCTGAGTCAGCCAGTGTCACGTATCCTTCCCCAACTCTGCTTCCTGGCAGCACTTTCCCTCATCTGAAGGGTTTTTCACAAAGGAGAGACACTTTTGTGGGTTTCTAGGTGTCCTCCTTCACTGAATCTGCTGGAGAAGATCAGATCATTAGCTGTTACTCATGAGAACAATAATTAATTTCAAAGTTTGAGGCAATGTTAGGACATTCATTACATCCTAAGTCTTAATGGCATTTCTCCTCAATCATCCTGTGAAGTGTTTTGCACAGCTGATAGGTGTGTGTTGGCCGAACTTGATCTGACTGGTGTGAGTGACGGATAGATCCGAAGCGGATCTATTGTCTTGGTTCAAGTTTAACAATGGGTTCTGTGTCCTCATTTTCATTGTGTTTCCTCTCTGCTATTGTTCTTTAGGAAAGTTCTAGTGTAGGCTTGCGGGGGTGCCTTGGACTGTCCCATAGCTCTCCAAATGCTCTTGGCTAGAGGACTCTGCCATCTCTTTTTGGAAGGTGTCGGGACATGTCTCTCTCTGGCCTCACTGCCAGGCTCTCCTGCTGTACACTCTGCCTGTTCTCCTAACTCTTCCAGACTTGTGTCTTCTGGCTGCAGCCTGGCCTCCAGGTCCCTTGGTTCTCAGCTCATTAGAGAGAAATCACACCTCGTGCTGTGCTGCTTTGGGTATGTGGCAATGTCTTACAAAGACTTGTGGCAGGTGGCTCTCTATTTT
>LOEQ01003151.1:43360-66011 GCA_001685075.1 Bramus lutescens | reverse complement strand
ATTCTGTTTTGTCTACTCCACCCACCTAAGGGCTGGCCTATCGAAAGGCCAAGGAAGTTTCTTTATTAACCAATGAAAGTAACATATAGACAAATAACACTCCTACATCAAAGCCATGGGGAGGGAGCTCTGGAAAGTCATCCAAAGGTGTTATTAAGCATGTGGTGGAGGAGCCGCTCAGCAAGGAACCAAGATTCTGAGAGGTCAAATGAGATGTGCCAAGTTGCTGTAGTCTCCTTTAGGGGTTTGGTTCTTACATTTGTTGATCAGGGTGAAGGGTTTATAAGGCAAGGTCTCTCATGATGATGGCTAAAGTGAGGAAATAGGCGGGGCATAGACAGACTCACAGAGAGCTTTCTTATAATGGATTGCTTTCTGCTCACATGGGGGTTTTGTGCACGCTTGGGCAGAGTTCCCCTCAACCCCACTGTGTGGGGAGATTTTTTTGCTATGGCTTGGATGAGAATGGGGATAGCCTGCTGATAGAACATGTGGTAGTAATTGCTAATTTGTAGAATGAAAAGATTATGATCCAAAAATTCCTTCAGGGGCTGAAGTAAATAGAAGATTCTACACCGAGCTAATAAACTGAAAAAAACAACAACAAAAAAATCACCGCTACCACCAAAAAACAACCAAAACCAAAAAACCCAAAGACTGTTGCACAGGCATAGGTAGGATTTGAGTCAATTTAGCCCATTGTCGAAAACTGCTTGTCATATCTCTTGGGATGATCAGCTCTGTGATTAGACTATCCATAAGGCCAAGAAGAAACCAAACCAAACCCTTTTCCCACCAGGCTACTTTTGGTCTATTACAAAAATAGAAAACAACTAGAACACCCTCCAAGTGTTCTATAAAGGCTCAATAAAGACTTTCTCATTGATTCTTGTATGTTTTGGCTAGATCTTTTGTTTTTCTCAAAGAAATATTTGATCATCTTTGCAGTGAGAGCACCTAGATTGGAAGTCCATGGTCACATAGCTTACACAAATCTGACTGTCTGTGGGGATGACTGTCAATGCTCTATGTCACTAGGGGAGAGTCTCATCCATAGGCTGGGATTTCAAAGTGATCAGTGTGGTGATGGGTTTTGCATATGTGTGGGAGAACTTGGGACTCTTCAGTTGGAAGGAATAGAGAGTCAGGGTTGGAGTGGGGCATGAGAGTTGTTTTCAAATATTTATAGAGTGTTGTAAGAGCAGGATGCATGTCTCCAGAGGCGTAACTAATAAATGATAAGAGCTTTTATTGAATGCTCACTGTGGAGCAGGTTTCACATGGGCTATCTCATTTATTTCTCATCATTTTTATGAGCAGAGCACCACCAATATCTCCATTTTGCAGATGAAGAAATGGAAGTTTTGGGAGGTTGACCAGTTGTCCCAAAGCTTCCTGCTGTCAAGCAAATGGAGACTGGAATGTGGCTGAGATTTTAGCATGGAGTTGATATGTCCAGCATTTTGTCTTCTGTATCTGTATATTACTTCAGTGCTAGCCTCTCTGCAGCCTGTGAGGAGAGCTGTGGAAGCAAACATTTCATCTTTTTCTGATATAAGAACAGTAGAGTCTGTTTATGCTGCAAATCCACACAAATGGAAATGTTTTGATTTATACAAAAAGCACTGTGGAACCTTGGAAGGTCCCCACCACTCTTCAGAAGATTTTGATTTCCTCTGTTTTTTTTTTCATGTGTGAGTACTATGTGGTGCTTACTAATGTACATGGTAGATTTAAATCCCAGCTTTGTTATCTGAGAGGTGTGTGTTGAGCAGGGTGTCTCTCTAACTAAACTTTTGTTTCTTCATCTGTGAAACAAGAGAAATGATAGTGCCTGACTTTTATACTTCATATAGTACTCAATAAGCACTTTCAAACACAGAAAGTACTCAATAAGCAATAACTGATATAAAGTAAGTGTAAATGTGCCAAACACCAACTTTACCATTAATATCAGTAACAAGGTGAATCTTTATTGGCTGTTCACCGTGGATGGAGGATATATACTCTTCTATCTTAAAACTTTCAGTAGAGCTAGGCATACATGATTCTTATACAAATAGCTGTTCAACATTTCTTCCTCATAATAGAGAGTGGGCTAGACTAAGGGAAGGTGTATGCAGGGCCTGGAATGTGGCAGCAGGAAGGATAGGACATGATTATTTTGGAAAACAAAATTCTGCATGTGTGATCAGGAGGGCTCCTGAATACTACTCATAACTAACACTAATGTAACACAGGATGGAAAGGAATTAAATATTTAGGATTCATTCTATGTAGTGCATACAAAGCAACATTAAAAGGCCATACTGATACCACAAGCACAAAACTAAAGCAGGTAAAAATGGAATACCTTGAAAAGCAGCACAAGCAAAGATACAGCAAACACTTTTCCTTGATAAGAAGAAAACAGTTAGGCTAGGTTGGCAGCAGCTGGAAGCCCTGCAAATCTTTCATAGCAGAACATCTGGAAGGAGCAGGAAGTGCTGAATAGAAGACACGAGGGAGGTGGCAGGGGTGTTTCCTATGATGAGCTTCTGTGGAGAGTTGCTTCTTTAGTAGAGTTCTTGCCAACATTGCTAGATTGTTGTCAAAGGTGGTCCCTGCCCACTTCCTCCATCAGTTTCTTTGGGGATGGGCTGATGGAGTTTGGGATCTATCAGGCCAGCCTGTCTTCCTGATCCCTTGGAGTCACCCTGGTTTGCTGCCCTTTTCATCATCCCCATTCTCAAACCTCTAACCTCCTGAACCATACTCCCTTGGGGGCTTCTAAAGAATCTAACAGAATACTTATGTATCTAAGAAATGGCTTTCCTAACCTCCTAGAGAAACTCCCAACACTTTCTCACCCTGCTAAAATGTAATGTATTTTTTTCCTTTGAGAAAACACTCTTCGAAGAAAAGATGAAGGCTGAATATTCAGTTCTGATTGGTTTCTCCTCCTCCTCTTTTTTTCCTTCTTCTTCTCCTCCTTATTTTTTGTTGGTGTTGGCTTTTCATCTTTTCCATATATTCCATGTCTACATTCTATTTAATCTGTCATTATTAAGTGCAGGGTGCTAGTCAGGGCCTAGGCTAGAAAACTGACTAAGAACTGTCAGTCCAGTTTGAGAGACAGAGATAGTGAACTTCATAGGGTTATACCGCAGCCAGTGATAGGACTGGCTTCTGTAAAGTCCAGATGTCTTGGACTCCATGGGAACACAGAAGACAGGCTTCTACCTTCCTTCCCTTCCTCTGTCCATTACCCACTTTCTTCCTTTGTCAATCGATGTAATGAATTTCTTCCACTTGTAAAACCATGGCTGCCTTAAGAACCCTTGTTTCTAGGCAAACTTCCACCAAGCAGGAGTCAATATAGTGATGTCTGGAGGCTTGGGATGGGGACCACAATTTACATCTGGCCACCTCCTGGCTGATAGAGGGTGTTCAGGGATGGAGCTTCATTTATCCAAATATCCACTTTCTTCTTCTGAAAAGCAGGTGTTTCCCTCATGGAGGTGTTGTGATGATGTGGGATGTCAACATGGGATAATGGTAGAGTAACTAACCTGTGCTAAGTATGGAATACATGTTCTTTATTATGAAAAAAAGAACTTTTGTAGCTGGGGAATGTATCTTAGTCAGTAAATTGCTTTCCTTGCATTGTGTTTGATCCCCAGAATCCAGGTAAAAACTTCAAGCACAGAAGTGTACACTTGTAATCATGGTATTGGGGAAGTGGCTATAGGAAAATCCATGAGACTTGCTGGCCAGTGGTATAACTGGGTTGATGAGCTCCAGGTTTAGACCTAGAGAGACTCTGTCTCAAAAAAATAAGGTGGAACGTGATTAAGGAAGACACCAAGATTGCACACTGGCCTCTATATGCACACACGTGCTTCTACACATGCTTCCCATATGTCACTCTTCATTGAAGGACACCTTTGATGAGTGCACAGATGTAGCTGATACTCTACTCGTCCATCCTTCCTTTTCTGACCCTGCTCTTCATGTGCTCATTGCCCTTCAGAGCTCCTGCTCTGCCAGCTTCCTAGGTCACAGTGTGACATTTGGTCAATCATAACGTAGATCTCTAAATGCTGTTCTCTGTTTTGGCAGTACCATGTTTGACTAGCCCGCTCTCCTTTCATCAGTTTTAGGGTCAACACTGATAATACTTTCTTATTTGCTGAGTTCTTGCTACCTGCAGGGATGACACTCAGGACTGATATGAGTGTTGACGAGCATGCTTTGGGTCTTAAAGGAAGGATTTACAGTCGAGAATGAACGGAATGGTCTTGTTCCATTTCCAGTTCCCAGCACTCCCTTTGCCATTGAAGACTTAGAGGTAGAGGTGAGGTAGGGAGAGCATGACGAATCATGCTAACAGGAAGGAGAGAGGTGTGTCTGGAAGGGGCTAGAGCTAGGGATGTGCTTGTGGAAGAGAGGAAAGAGGAAGAGGTGTGCGCTCCCTCTGCCCTTCCCAGTTAGCATGCACCTTCAGCCTTCCACCCTCCCCAGCTGCTTAAGCACCCCAGGCTGAACTGCTCCCCTTTCACTTCCAGTTGAGTTCAGACACTGGGGGTGCTGTCAGGAGTCTGCAGGTGGGAGCAGTGAGAGGTTATGTGCTTGTTCTCTTTACCTCAGCCTGGCTAGTCCTCTTTGTCCGCACGGCCGCCTTCTTCAGGTTGTGGTTGCAGTGACCTCCCCAGCCCCTCAAGGCCTAGGTTCTGCTAGCTCTTTCGCTATCAGTCATGAATTTTTTTCTACTATCTCCCTCAAGTTTCTAAGCTGATTTTTGAGGGCAATACAACGCTGTTTCTTGCAGGCATGCTGTAAGCAGATCTCTAGAGCTTATTCATTTTTACATAACTGAAGTTTCACACTTTTTGAACAATGCTTTGTTCCCCTCTTCATTTGTGCAAGTTTGACTATTTCAGATCCCTCATGTGAGTTGGGTTATGCAGTGTTTGGTTCTTCCATGTATCCATACATGCTGACATTACCTTTTAAAGGCTGAATAGCATTTTTAAATGGATAAAATGGATGTACCACAGTTTTTCCATCCATTCTTCCATCCATGGACCTTTAGGTTAATTCCTCCTTTGGCTGTTGTGAATAATGTTGTAATAACTGCAGGAGAACAGATGTCTCTTTGAGATACAGACTTCAATTCTTTTAGGTATTGATTAGTTGGTCCTATGGTAGCTCTGTTTTAAAGTTTCTGAGGACCCTCCATACAGTCTTCCATAGTGACCAAATAATTTATATCCCTAGTATGCAAGGATTTCCACTTCCATTCCTTGCTGAGGCAGGATCTTACTACATAGCCCTGGCTGACCAGGAACTCACAGAGATCCTCCTGCCTCTACCTCCTGAGTGCTAGAATTAAATGCATGGACCACCACACCTAGCCGACTGTCTCTCTCTCTTCCCTCCTAACACTTTTATTTTCTAGTGTAGCCATTTTAACAGGTGTAAGGTAATAGATACTTTATCATGTTTTGGATGTGCATTATTCCTAATGGTTAGTGATACTGAGCCTTTTATAGGCACCTGTTAATTATTTAAATATCTTCTTTGGCGAAATGTCACTCAAGACATTGCCCATTTTATAATAAGTTTTTTGTTTTGGTGTGTGTGTGTGTATATGTGTGTGTGTGTGTAAGAGAGAGAGAGAGAGAGAGAGAGAGAGAGAGAGAGAGAGAGAGAGAGATTGTCCTTTAAAAACTCTCTTCCATCATCTGTTAGAGTATTTTGTGTCTTACTAGGACTCTGGCCTATAGGTAGCAGGGCCATGGAAGAGGCCATGGGGGTGGAGTTGGGGAGGGAGGTGCTGCACTTCGGTCACTGGCCAGGTCCCCTTGGTTGCCACTTTCTAAGGGCCTTGGAATCTCCAGGATGGAACTCAAGTGGTGGTGAAGGCATCTTTGTCCTCCTTCTCTGATGAGGCTCTCAGCTGCCCTCCTGCCTTGCAGATAGCCCTCTCCAACACTCACTGCATAGAAACCTGTCTGTAGCCAGCAGCTAACATTCTGGGCACATGTATTGGGTACCCAGATGGTGCCTGCATTTATGAAAGCCCAGCACACTGACAGGACCTGCAGACACATGGGTAAATATTTTGCCTTTCCTTTTAGGCAATATTTGAATCTTCCCAATTTAATTGCTGTCAAAGGCAGGACACTTATAATCCTGAGACAAAGCAAACAGTGGGGGCTCCTGGGTGGGGGACATTCCTGCTGCTCCAGACTGGCTCTTTAGCCACCACCTGTATGGCCCATACCTTGATTTCTTGGTCTTTCTGAGTGTCATGAGGTCTTTCCTCTCATTGGCTAGGTGGGCTGCAGGTGGAGAGGCCATGGGGGCACCAGCTCATTTCAGTTCTCCTGTAACCTGTAGCAATTCACTAGGTTTGTGTTGAGGCTAAGAAAATCTGACCTGAGCTAAGAAATCAGGTACTTTTCTCAGACATGAGTGACAGGCACCAGTCTCATCACAAAAGGCATCTTGTTTTGTGCTCTAAGGCTGGGTCCAGAGAACATTTTGTTTGATTTTTAAATGATTGCATGTAGGGGTACAGTTAGATTGCATAGCATTTTTTGTTGTGCAAATTAGATCCGGGCAGCACCTTTGACAGGGGGTGTCTCCCCAGCCTTGCACCACCGTAGTGCAGGGTTTGACAAATAGTGCAGCAGCTGGCTTTAGGCCCCCAGGTACTCCAGGAGGTTCCATCATGCAGACCACAAACTACCCAGCTGTAACTACTCAATCTATTGCTGGGAATTCTTCTTTTAATCTTCTACTTTTTATATCTGCTTCTGGTCCTTCTTTTCTATCTCCTCACCTCAGCAAAAGGAAAGCCCAGTTGACCTACATTTGCCAGGTGTATGGAGGCATGGCTCTGTGATTGATGTGGTTAGCTTCTGCCTCTCTGTGATTGACAAGTCTCTCCTTGTCCACAGAGTGTGAATGCTAGTCTTCCAGAGTTCTGCAACCACCACCTCCTTGTAACCATCACCATTTTGTTTTGCCCCAGTTGCTTTAGTTCCTTGCATGTAATAAGTTCATCTGGACTCTGTACATCATGGCCTTCCAAAGGGTGCCTTGTGGTAGTCATGCCTGTCTCCAGAGTGCCTGGCATTGGTGCTTGCCCTGTGCTAGAGGCAGGACAGTTAAAGATGGATTGAGAAGACAGGATCTGTGCGCTTGAGACACAGTGGGAGAGTGAGGTGTATAAACACAGACGTCACAGCCAACGGTGTCTTCCCATCCTGAGAAGGTGGAGAAGAGGAGATGCGAGTCCAGCGCCCAGCGGCAGTGCTTCCCTGACGGTAGGGAAGGCTTTGCCTTGAAGTCGCCAAGTGAGTGTCCTTTCAGAAACTGTCATCAGACGCCTCTGATGGAGCACGTAATCACATTTTCTTCGTATGACATGGGGGCGGGTAGCTGAGTGGAGGGAGGTTCTGGGTAGACAATCCTGACTTCTTATCCTGCTCAAGTCACATAATTGTCTTATCTCACCACTTCCTTACCTTGTGTAAAATAGGGAGACAATGATAATAGCGTAACCTACTCAATGATGTCATACAGTGGATTAAATGGAATATTATCTCTATGGGCATTGTTGAGACAAGTACAGAAACCAGGAATAAGTTCTAGGTGTGTTGAAAATGCTGGTTCCTCCAGCTTCAGGGCACCTGGATAGAGTGTCTCAGCTGTTTACCCCAGGGTGTTCTCTATACATCGCCATGTGTGCTGTGACATACGTAAGGTTGGAAATCACATAACTGTGCTCTTAGCCTAGCTAGGTTTTATTTTACTTTTGTCGGATAACGTCTGACAATGGGGACACATTCTGGAAAAATCTGTCCACAGGAGATTTTGATTCACTTTGTGAATTGTGTAGGTCGTGTTTACGCGAACTAAGATTGCCATGACGTCAGACATCAGCAGGTGCTGTTATCTTAAGGGAACCCCTATCCTGTCTGTGGCCTGGCTTTGCTTGAAGCAACTGTGCTGCACATGACTTTATTAGGATAACTGGCATGGAGAAAGTGGGTGTAGAGAAGAAAGATAAGATTCCAGGGACATTTCTGAAGTAGGGTGGATAGAATCTGATGACTAGAAAAGAAGGGTCTCCCAGGGAGGAGGTGGCTTTGGGGATGATGTTATAGATATAGGGAAGCCAATGCTTTCTCGAGTGCAGGCATGTGGGGTGTATTTGAGTTGAAGCAGGGGGGATTGTCTGGTAGGTTTATTTTCTGTACCAGTCAAGAGAGGAGGGCAGGCTGAGGTGTAAGGAGGTGTGGAGGGGAGGAGGGGAGGAGTGCCAGGGCATGTGAAAAGCCACAGGGGCTTTGTAGAGGGCCTAAAAACTGAAGGTACTGGGAAAGAATGCACAGCAGTCCCCAGAACTTTGTCTCCGGATAGAGGCTGTCCTGTTAGAGGAATGTCTGACAATAGCTGGCAACTGGACAGTTGTCCAAATATGATTTACAATAAAGCATCAGTTTCACAAGGCTTTCTGTAAATTATTGCTCTCCACCAATTGCCAGGCTCCCTGCTGACAGTGGGCCAGGGGGTCAAACAATTCAATAAGGTGCCACCAGTTATAAATTGAAAATCAGTGGGGTGCAAAATGGATTACCATCAAAATCCATTCAGGTGAAAAACCAAATTTCAAAACCCCTAACCTTTAAAAAACACCCCCTTCCCGATTCTTCACAATGCTCCGACACTAAGTTTTTAATATCCTCCAGATAAGCAAACATCAATCTCAATCTCAGGAGGTTGAGAGCGAGGAGCAAAGCGGTCCTATCCAGCCCCTTTGGAAACTTGCAAGTGTAGTAAGTTATTAAACTAATTAATGCCCAGGCAAGTAGATTCCAAAAGAGCACTCCTCAGACTTAGACAAGAACCACTTGGAAGGCTTTAATTGTTTCAGCTAGGCCCTAGCTTGGAGTTTCTGTGTATTCCAGGTTAGGTGGAAGAAGATACCTTTCTAGCAAGTTCCTATAGGATGCTCATCCTGGGTCCACCCTTAAGGATCTTTGCCCTAAAATGTAGGAACAGTTTGGTAACTTGACTACATAGCAAACTGATTTAATAGTGACTTAAAATTTTTTCTTTTACTTTTTGAGATTATAATATAATTACACTATTTCCCCCTTGCCTTTCCTTCCTCTAAACGCTTTCACATACCCTTGTTTACTCTCTTTAAAATATGTATATATATGCATACGAATATATACATCTATTCCTAAATATAACCTGCACAGTCTGCATATGCTATTTGTATGTATGTTTAGGGCTGATCATTTGATATTGGATAACTAATTTGTGTGCTTTTCCATGGGTAAGACTATTTTTCCCATGCTCAGCACTCCTTAGCTGTCTTTCAGTAGTTGAGATTTTGCCGTCTTTTCCCCATTCATTCATATATCTATTGCTGTTGTCCTTGTTCAGCTCATGTTTAGGCAGTTATGTTGGTGAAATTATACATATTATTATTTTTTCTCCCCCAATGTAATATTTTTATTGATTATTATTTGGGAATTTTACATCATGCATCCCTCACAATTCCCAGCCTTCCCAAGTCAGTCCCCCACCCTTGTGACCTGCCCCCACAAAGAAGAGAAACAGAAACAAAATAAATAAACAAACAAATAAACAAATAAATAAAATGTCCACTTTGTGTTGCCCATGCTCACTGGAGCATGATCAAACTCCAAGTGGCCAGTCCCTTAAAGAAAACAGAGTCCTTCCCCATCCTTTAATCCAGGTATACTGGCTTCCTGCTTATGCCACCTCTCCATTCAGGGGGTGACTTATTGGTTACCTAATGAATTGTTTGGTTACTCTGCCAGAACACACACCTTAGCAACACTGTTTGTCATAGCCAGAACCTGGAAACAACCTAAATGTCCCTTGACCGAAGAATGGATAAGGAAAATGTGGTACTTTTACACAATGGAGTACTACACAGCAGAAAAGATAATGACATCTTGGGATTTGCAGGCAAATGGATGGAGCTAGAAAACACCATTTTGAGTGAGGTAACCCANTGGAAACAACCTAAATGTCCCTTGACCGAAGAATGGATAAGGAAAATGTGGTACTTTTACACAATGGAGTACTACACAGCAGAAAAGATAATGACATCTTGGGATTTGCAGGCAAATGGATGGAGCTAGAAAACACCATTTTGAGTGAGGTAACCCAGACCTAGAAAGACAAATATCATATGTACTCACTCATAAGTGATTTTTAGATATAAAGCAAAGAAAACCAGCCTACAATTCACAACCCCAGAGAACCTAGACAGCAATGAGGACCCTAAGAGAGACATACGTGGATCTAATCTACAAGAGAAGTAGACAAAGACAAGATCTCCTGAGTAAATTGGGAGCATGGGGACCATGGGAGAAGGGTTGAAGGGGAGGGGAGAGGAAGAGAGGGGAGCAGAGAAAAATATGTTATCATTTCCATCACTCAAAGTTACCAGCTCTCTGGCAAAATGCCTAGCCAGCCTAAGTGCTGTCACTTCTGGGTTCCACGGCTGTGCATGCATCATTAAGTGTCCAGGCTACGTGAAGGATGGTCATGTGATCTATGTGTGATGAGCCATGTAAGCCCCTGTGTGTATGCTTTAGAAAACTGGACACGCCTGCTCCACGATCTCTTCCTGCACCAAATTTCCTACAGGCCTGACATTTTCTTGTCTCCTCCTCTTAATAAACTCTTAAAGTGGGTTCCGTTGTGTGTCTTGTGATACACTCTAGTGCCTGGTAAATACAATATGGGTGTAGCTTCTGATATTACTAGGAGACATGGTCTCACAGCAAACCTCCTAATCCTTTGACTTTTACAATCTTTCTTCCCTCTCTTTCAAAATATTCCTTGAGCCTTAGATGTGGGAGATGTTTTATAGATGTATCTATTTGGACTTTATCAACAGCTCTGCATTTTGATTGGCTATAGTTTTCTATAATGGTCTTTGTTTCAAAGAGAAGTTTACCTGATCCTGGGTGAGGATTACACTTATCGATGGGTACAAAGACAATATTTGGAATGTAGTTAGGCTTGTATGCTGAACCAGGTACTGAGGCCAGGGTCACAATGTTCTTTTATTCATGAAACCTGAGAAGAGAATGGCACAATGAAAACTAGGTTGATTTGAAAGCCTTGTGTTCAGAAATTAATCTAGGAGGATGGAAAGGAAAAAGGAAGGCTGCCTTCCATCCCTACACATTCCAGAAGACTGTTTGCTGAAAGTACAGACAGTACCACTAGGGTGGAAATAAGCCCTCGGTCTGTGTGGAAACTTAAATTTATTTGATTGAAAAATTCCTCTTTTTTCTTAATGAAAATTTTCATTTATTTTACATACCAACTGCAGCATCCCCTCTTCCCTCCCTTCCGCCTCTGTTCAGAAAGGAGCAGGCCTCCCATGGGTGCCAACAAAGCATAGCATAGTAAATTGAAGTAGGACTAAGCTCCACCCTTTGTGTTAAGAATGGGCAAGGCAACCCTGTGTGAGGAATATGTTCTGAAGAGCCAGTCAAAGCATTAGGGGCAGGCCGGGCTCCCATGGCCAGGAACCTCACTAGTAGACCATGCCCCAGGACCATCACATATACAGAGGTCCTACGCTTGCTCCATGCAGGCTCCCTAGTCATCAGTCCATGGTCTGTGAATTCCATGAGCAGGCCAGTTGCTTCTGGGAGTTCCCTTGTGGTGACCCTAACCCCCTCCCTGTCTTGTACAATCCTTCCTTCCTCTCCTCAACACGATTCTCACAGTGATTGGCTGTGGATCTCTGTATCTGTTTCCACCAATCACTGGATGAAAGCTCTCTGATGGCAATTGGGGTAGTTACCAATCTGACTACAGGAGATGGCCAGTTCAGGCTACCTGTCCACCGCCGCTAGGAGTTTTAGCTGGGATCATCTTTACAGATTTGCGGGAGATCTTTGCATTAGGTACTATCTGACCCTGAACCCCCCTCTACTATCAAGTCATCACTGTTGTTACTCTCGTCCTCCATCCACCCCTCAGTCCAATTCCTCATGTTCCCATGCTCACCTGCCCCGCTCTACTCAGATTTCCTCTTTTTCCCCTTTCCAGGGAAACCGTGTATCCCCTTAGGGCTTCCGCCCCCTCCTTGTTCCCTAGCCTCTCCGGGACTGTGGGTTGTAGCATGATTAGCTTTTACAGGTACTATCCACTTATGAGTGAGCACATACCATGCTTGTCTTTCTGTGTCTGGTTTACCTCCCTCAAGATGTGAATGAGTTCACATCATGCTTGTCTTTCTGTGTCTGGGTTACCTCCCGCAAGATGATTTTTTTTCTAGTTCCACCCATTTGCCTTTAAATTTCCGGGTGTCATTGTTTTTAACAGCTGAGCAACACTCCATTGTGCAAATGTAAATAAATTTTCTTTATTCATTCTTCAATTGGGGGCATCTGGGTTGTTTCCAGGTCCTGGCTATTATGAATACTGCTGCTCTGAACATAGTTGAGCAAGCGTCCTTGTGGTATGATTGGGCATCCTTTGGGTATATGCCCAAGGATATAGCTGGGTCTTGAAGTAGACTATTCCCAATTTTCTGAGAAACTGCCATATTGATTTCCAAAGTGGCTGTACACGTTTGAACACCCACAGCAGTGGAGTAGCATTACCCTGCTCCACATCTTTTCCAGCATAAGCTGTCATTTGTGTTCCTGATCTTTGCCATTCTGGTGTAAGTTGGAATCTCAGAGTCATTTTGACTTGCATTTCCCTGATGGCTAAGGATGATGAACATTTCTTTAAGTGTTTCTGGGCCATTTGAGATTCTTTTGTTGAGAATTCTCTGTTTAGGTCTATACCTTATTTTAAAAACTGGATTATTTGGGGTTTTGATGCCCAGTTTCTTGAGTTCTTTATATATTTTGAAGATCAGTCTTCTGTCAGATGTGGGGTTGGTGAAGGTCTTTTTCCATTCTGTAGGCTGTCATTTTGTCTTACTGAGAGCGGTGCCTTTTGCCTTAAAAAAGCTTTTCATTTATTAATTGTTGATCCCATTTATTAATTGTTTATCTCAGTGTCTGTGCTCCTGGTGTTCTATCCAGGAAGTTGTATCCTGTGCCAATGTATTCAAAGCTATTTCTCATTTTCTATCCTATCAGGTTCAGTGTAACTGGATTTATGTTGAGGTCTTTGACCCATTCGGACTTGAATTTTGTGCAGGGAATTTCATGCAGGGCAATGGGGATGGATCTATTTGCATTCTTCTACATGCCAACATTCAGTTATGCCAACACCATTTATTGAAGATGCTTTTTTTATTGTATAATTTTGACTTCTTTGTCAAAAATCAGGTGTTCATAGATGTTAATTTCTGTCAGGGTCTTCTATTCGATTTTATTGATCCACCTGTCTGTTGTTATGCCAATACCAAACTGTTTTTTATTACTGTAGCTCTGTAGAAGAGCTTAAAATGAAGGTGATACCTCTGGAAGTTCCTTTATTGCACAGGATTGCTTTTAGCTATCTTGGGTTTTTTGTTTTTCTATATGAAGTTGAATATTGTTCTTTCAAGGTCTGTAAAGAGCAAATTCCTCTTTTAATTTGAAGGTGGTGTGTGCGTGTATGTGTGTGTGTGCAGGTGTGTGTGCAGTTGTGCATTCGTGTGCATAGGCAGACAAGAAGACACCCTCAGTGTTATTAATAAATATTATTCTCAGGTGCAATCAACTTTTTAAACTTTGAAAGCGGGTTTTCTTTCTTTTTTCTTTTTTTGAAAGCATGTTTTCTTAAGGCTAGGCAAGCATGGACACCACTTAAAAAAAAAAACCAAGCTTCTAATTGTCCAAATTTTGATTCTTTCACTCCATGCATGACCCTAGATGCATTTTCCTTTCTAAAGCGTACCATCTGATGGTAGTTTTACTCTCTTGTTCATTTTGCATCAAGCTTATTGCCTAGTATAAACTGTAACTCTCTTCAGGCTCCACATGAAACATGTCTTTTTCTTCAGGATGGGCTTGTGGATCCCAGGATGTGGAAGAGGTGGCCTGCCTCATTCACACTTGGTTTTCTGTTTCTCTCTTCCAGGAGAAATTGAGAGATGCACGTACATCAAGTACCACTACTCCTCAGCAACCATCCCCAGGAACCTCACATTCAACATCACGAAGACCATTCGCCAGGATGAATGGCATGCCCTGCGTAAGTGCAGCTGCGTTTCTTTGACTGAGACTGTACCGTGATGTCACTTGGAGGGCGTGGGGGAGGGAGATTGTATGTACTTTCTGAGATCTGCGGATGGTTTCAGAACACTGGCATGGATCTACTAGCTATAGGTCAGAATTTCCTGAGTTGGTTCTGATGGCATTGTAGATTTGTGGTGTTTGTTTTAGAATTAAAAAAAAAAAGACCAAACCAATCAAGTAAAACTCAAACCACTGTCAGTTAGACAGTGATCTTAATTCGTTCTTCTGGTAGGTATCTGAAATTCTGCCTACCCGATGGGATCTGCTCTGGGGACTTAAGTCCAGCACATCTCTAAGTTGCTTATAATACTATTGTGGCAACCTGCTGGTCCCCTGTGTTGTTATTTGTAAAGGGCGAGGCATGCTCATGTACCTAGGGGATCTGCACTTAGGTGGAGGTCATTAAGCAGGAGTGTTAACTCTGCTTCCAAGTGTCTGTGTGCCTTCAAATGAAAGCAGCTGGCTCATGTGTGATCAGTCAGTGAAGAGGTGAGTATCTATGCCCATCAATTTGGGAATTTCTAGTCTAGGGATCTTTAGAGACTTGCATTACCGTGAGAGAGTGACTTAATGAGCAAACAGAGATGGTTGGCTGTTTTTACACTTCCCTATGGGAATCCATTGCCTGTCTGTGGCAAGGGAGCTCTCACTCACTGCCGGCCCCGTTCTTCATGTTGACCCATCCATGACACACTTCTGTTGGGTTTTCCAGGTATTCTTCCTGTGTCATTTTTTTTCACCCAACAGCCAAAGGTTTGGGCTCAGTTTATAGCTGCATAAACATGAGCATTCTTTTATCACACCCTGATAGACAGACTCCCTTAGTTGATGAACTCTGAAGAAGATAGTCCTTTAGGCTAGAACATTCTTCCTGCCTCATTGTTATCTTCTTGCCTTGTTATCATTGCATGCATAGAGCCCACAGGGTGTAGCCCACCTTTTGGCTTGATTTTATGCATCTACAGCTTGGAGTGGGGAAGGGAGAGGTAAAAGAGAGTAAGTAAAATTAAAAGAGAATGGTCACTGGTTTCGGGGGGGGGATCATACAAAAATTGGCATCCAGGTGATGGCCCCTCAATGCTCTTGGTCTGTGATGACAGAGTAGGTGCCAGAGGATGACCCTGCAAGCCATACTGTTGTCACTTTAGAGGTGCTAAGTAGCATGAGAGCTAGGGACAGAGAGCTAATATTCAAAGAGTGTTCCCATGTGCTAGCCATTGAGTTAAGTGTATCACATACATATTTAATTTTAATGTGAGATTGGCCTTAGAGACTCAAGTAATCAGGGTTATTAATTTCTATGGATGGTAGGCATGGAAGACTCCAAATATAGAAATATAGGGTGATAATTTCCAATTTCTTACAATACACCTGTCTAGTGAACATCACTTAAAGAGATGTTCAAGGTGCATAGGTCTTGTTGATTAGCCATACAAGCATAATAGATTCTGGGATTCATAATAAGATTCAGAATATAAGAGGAAAAATTACTGATATTTCCAATTCAAATGGACTTGATCTGTCTGAAGTTCCCAAGTTTCTCTGCATACTAGGCATATACTGGATATCAAGGCTGTGGGGAGCTCTTTTAAGGAGCTAGAGTCTGGGGTGGAGAAGGGTGGGGCTGGAGAGAGACATTCACAAAGCAAATAATTACGTGGCAGTGTGATAATTACAACATAGAATTGCTTCAAGCAATTAAAATAGTTTGTGGGGTGTTTTTTTCCAGCCAGAAGGAGAATGATCTCAGTGTAAATTGCAGATACTTCAAGGGAAACCTGGTGAACTCTATTGGCTGTGGCCAGGGTAGATGTCTAGAGTTGCAAGAGATTTTCCATCATGCCATCCTTGGAAGTATGCCACATGGCATCATCCAAGAGAGAGGGAGCTTTGTGGGGGTCCTCTTTGAACTCTGTGTGTCTCTGGGGTGCTCATTCTCCAAGCGTAGTGCTGTTGAATTCTGAAAAATCTAGCAGGCAGCTTCTATAGCCAAACAGTGTGCTGACTTCTATTTTTAACAAATCAAAGCCAGTTTAACGATTAATACGTGTGAGGTCTCTAGCCCATGGTGGTGGGTGAAGCTGATGCTCCCCTTTGGTGATGGATTCATTTGCCTCTTTCATGAAGTCGCCTAATGGGCTATTAAGCTGGCAGAGAGCATTTGCCGTGCCTGACATCTATGACAGCTATTTTAAGCCAGAGGGCGAGTGAGCATCTGTCACAATTGAAGTTGGTCCTAAGTATAACTGGAAATACTGGCGTGATGGGGAGGCTTGGTCGTGTCCATGTTAATTTTCAGAGGTCAGATTTTGATAACATGAGGTAGGAAATAGGCACAAAAATCTTTTTTGAAATATATTGTGTTAAACATAAGGGGAATCTGAAACTAGTATATTTGGAGACTGTGCTATATTCCCATGCCTCTCAGGAGTCATCTTATGATCTGAAATTACTACCAGAGCAATGTCCTACATCACTATTTTCAAGTCAACAGGAAACAAAAATAAAAGTTGCGTTTACATTGTGGGAAAAACGGAAATATATTAGAAGAAATTCAACATTAATTAGGAAGTTCGTGAGATTAGCTTTGAAAAATGTGGGAAGACCCCACCCCAGAACCTGATTTCTTGGGCTGGGGATGGAGTTCATTGATAAAGTACTTACCTAACCAATATATGTAAGCCAAGTTGTTATCTCCATAGCTGGAAAGATAAAACTCACACCAATTTTGTATCATTGAGTGCTTTAATAATCTAAAGGGAACAAAATAAATTCATCTGGTTATCATTTTGTAGTGTGACCTTAATATCTTATATTTTATGCTTTTTCTCTTATTTTTTTTCTTAGGGGGGAGAAATAGGATGCAGCGTTGTAACTTGTTATGAAATAACTTAAGACAAACATTTGAACTTTGGTTCACTTTGGATCATACACTTTTTTATTGGGAACTTGCATGTGGCCTGATCACTGACCCCTGTTATAGGAAAGAAAAAAAAAAGCTTTCAAGTAGGAAAAGGCACAATTTGACTTAAAGCTATGTTACACGTTTGGAAAAGTTAACCCGCCAACGCAAAGCTTAACTGTAGGTCTCTAGGCTCTCCCATCTCATGGTCATATGAACGGCAGGTGAAAGGATCAAATGACCTATAGATCGGGCATTGTGCTTCCAGATTCCAGTGTGTCAAGTGCTTGCCCCACGAGTTAAAGGAGGGGTCTTGGTACATGTTTGCATGTGCAATGGTGAGGGGAACAGAGGTGTGGCCTTCATGTTCCAGTGCTCCCAGTGAGTTGGGATGAGGTTGTGACCCTGGCTTGAGTGGCAAGGGTTAGTGAGGTCTCATAGGTGTCTTGTTCTCCTCCTTACCACGGGGAATAACAAGACTCCTCCTAGAGCGTCAGTCTTCGTCCTTGGTCCACTCAATCCTGGCTGCCCTTCAGTGCTGTCAGCTTGCTTTAGTCCCAGCCCAGGCGGGAGGCAGAGGCCAGGCCTCTGTGGACTGTAGGTGTTCTGTTCTCCTCCATCAGGTCTCCTGCAATTTCCAGGGCTGGACCAAGACAGGACAGTGTCATTGGCCATCAAGGAGTGAACAGTGGCCTCAGGAGATGGATTTAGCAAATGCCGCTGTTTGGGTCAGTTGTCAGGTTTAATACTCAACACATGATGAGGCTGATTACCAGTGGCCGGGAGAAGTCGGCTGGCACTGCTGGGGCATTGGAATGGCTTTCCTCCCTCTTCTTACTAGAATACACTGCCGTGAGATTTTCACAGCCCGTAATTCAGGCGGCAACACTTGTTTAGTGACTCTGTGTCCTCAAGTACCCCACCCCCACCCATAACCCTGGAGGCCACCCCAAAATCTACCTCTGTCCTTCCTGTTATTATGTCTCTGACCTGTCTTGTCTGCAGAGCTAGTATCCTACACACTTGCTCAGGGGTTAGCAAGGGCTGATGGGGGGATGAGGAGTGTCTCCGAGTGACCTGAAACAAGGACCCAGCAGCTGGCTTGGGTTGGCAGAGGCACCTTGACTTAGAAGCTGCTAGACAGACAGATGCTTGAGAGGAGAGAAGGCTGGCTCTCCTGGTTCTGACTTCCTGATCTATGTGGCAGGGACTTAGTGGGTCGTTGTACCTGAAGTCCCCAGGTGAGAGCCCCAAGAGACTCAGTCAGTCTGTCTGTGAGCTCACAGTTTTGTCATTCTTCTTGGTGTGGGCATCTAAGATAGAGATGGTTCACAGATGGTTGCCCCTGGCAGTGAAGATCAAGGCACTGGGACTCCACTCATGAAATCCTGTCTTCTTCATTATTTTTTGAGAGGCTGAGAGCCAAGAAAGCTGGATTTTTTCTTTAATCCTCCTCCTGTTAGAACTGAGGGTTTAACTAATTAGATTGGATACCTGCTTTGCACCTTTCCAGCTGGCTGGGAGGGAACTGGAGGCAGGGAGGGGGACTTCCTGGCCTCAGACCACCACCTCACACACATTGGCCTTGAAGCTATGCCCCCAGGTACTTAGAACGCCACACAGGACCCAGACAGGCTTGTGTTCACCTCTAGTATGGGAGCCCTGCATCTTATTCTGTGTGGTAGCCACCTTATCAGTGTGATAGAGAACATTTGTGCCACAATTATCCATGCAGCAGCTAGGAGTGGGGCATGGCAGAGAAAGCCCAGCCTGTCTCAGAGAGGGAGAAAGAGAGAGGAGAGGAAGGAGGGAGGAGAGAGAGGGTGGAGGAGAGGGAGGCAGGGATGGAAACCTAGACTGTGTGGGAGACAAGGCATTGTAGTCATCTGCTGTGTAGTTAATTCCCGGGAATTGAAACATCCATCCTGGCAGGAGGAGAGAAGCTCCTGCAACTTATCAGGCTTTGGGAGCCCAGGAAGTTGCCAGATTTACCCGGCTTACATAAGCAGCACCAGTTGCTGCGGAAAGGTGCTGCTCCCGCCATCAGAGTTGCCTGCGGGCTGTGCAGGGAGGGAACCCCAGGGATGCGGTTTTGTGAGCTGTCACCTATGCTGGAGTGGACGTCTCAGTGATTTAGCCTCGTCTGAGTCACCTATGCTCTGATAAACAACTCCTCATCTGTGCTGCGATAAGACACCCCAATAATCATATGGGTACGCTAAGCTAGACTTTGGGTGGAACCGTTTCTTTGCTTTGTTGTCATCTGGGGTGCGCCATCTGGGGTGAATGGCTGTTTGTTCATGTTCCCCACAAACAGCCAGACAGCATGGACCTGCTGCTAAGAGGGTCAAGAAATTACAGCTCAGAGCTTTTATGTTCACAGCAGACACCAAATGGATGCTCAACCCCTCAAAGCTCTTATACGTCAGCTCAGCCTTGGGGGACCAACCCACCCAGGCTCACATGTGGGGATACTGCAGCAGTACTACTCCAGGGTAGGCCAGGCCTGGCCCGCCTCACCCTACCTCTCCTATACTCTCTTCCTCACCATTTGCTCTTCCTAGAATTAGAGGACCTGTTTTCCACCTGAGCCTTCCTCCAGTTGCCCCCAGCCCTGCACCACAGGGTGGCTTACCCCTCTCTCCATGGCATTGGCATTACACTAGGTCTTTGCTCAGTGGCACCCGACTTTCCTTTCTATGGCCACTCAAGCCAGTCCACTCCTCTGTAAACGGCTCTTCTCCAGTCTTTTCTTCCTACTTGGAGTTTGCAGATTTCCGCATCTCAGAGCAGGCCAGATTCCTGGTCCATTCTTCCCCAGCCATCCTGCATGGTAAGATAGATATTGTGGATCAAGGGCTAGAACCACCAACCTTGGTGATAAACTAACCATCCTTTGTTCCCATGGGCTGTAGTGTTATCCCATTTCCTCAGAGGAACCTAGTCTGTTGTTGTGGTTCCTTTGCAGATAAAGTAACCAGGCCAGGCAGAGAGGAGCTACCTGGAGATCCATCTCAGCCTCAAAGGAGCCTCAGATTAAAGACTCAGAACCCATGCCTGAACTTTGGCCTTCCAGCAATCTTTCTCTCCCATTTCTGTTTTACCTAATGAGGTAAACATTCCCGACATTAGCATCTTAGGTCCCCTGCAGTTCAGCCTTTTTTCTTCTTCTGCTTCTGCTTTCTGGGCCCAGCTGGTGCTAGGTTCTGACTGTGGGCAATCTGTTGTGAGCTGTCTCTTGCTTGCAAGAGTGGCATCCGGAGTGTTCTTCAGGAGCAAGATGCCATCTCTGGAACTGGGAAAGCTTGGTAGCACAGACATCCAACCAACAGAGCCTTGCCATACATTGCCTGGTAACGAAAAGTCCTTGCTTTTTGCAAACCATTGCATGTCTCTCTGACCTAGCTCCTACAGGGAACATTCTAAACCTTTGGGACATCCAAACAACCTGCAGCCCAGAGGCTGCCCTGAGCCTGCTGCTCTCCTAGATCTCTGTGGTATTAGTGCAACAAGCCAGCCACGGAGTACAAACCCCTTAATAGGACATTTCACTTAGACCCTCCCCATTTTGGTGCAACTCACACAAGGACAGCTCTCCTCTCTGCCCAGATATATTTCTTCATTCCACTTTTTTTGGGACCTTGCTATAAGGCAGGTCACCTAGTCAGATGAGCCATCTGACCTTCCCTGGATAGCATTTTCTAAATTTACTTTTTCAGGGTCTTACTCAACAGTAAGGAGATGATTCCAGTAATGTGGAGGTACACATGTAAATACTGATTCCCCTGCTTAGCTAGTTGGGCTGGTGAATGTCAATGCTGAAAATGGCTGGGCAAGAGAGAGAGAGAGAGAGAGAGAGTTTGCTCCTGAGCTGAAGAGAAAGACAGAGGTCTGGAGTCGGAGTGGAGAGGAGTGTGGTCAAGTCTTCTGTGTGAAAGACACCCATGCACTGTAAAACCTCCTGAGAGCTATTGTGCTGGCCTAGCTGCAGCCCTCAAGCCACAATTCATCTGAATGTGCAGGTCCAATTTTGCACTGGGAATTATTCAGGAGTCTGGCCTGGAGGCATTCTCACAGCTTCTGCAGATTGGAAGTTGCTTTCTGCTGGCCGAGTAGACTGCTCTGGATGCCACCAGGGGAACTGGGCACAGCCTGCTGGCATCCTTCATCCATTTGTTCATTTACTCTTGCAATATCCATAGGGTGTTTTTGCTGTGAGAGTTCCCACATTTGGTGCTGGAAGGGATATTAAAAGATATTCTGCTTCCCAAATTGGATGATATATTTCTAAGTGCTGCCCAGGCAAGGGACCAAACCACTGGTTGTTTGGTGTTTATTGACTACAAAGAGTGTACAGGACAGTGTTGCTAATTTATATGTATCGTGGTTCCCAACTTCCATACTTAAATCAGCAAGGATTCATTGTGGGGAAAATAAAAGCAAAATTTAGCATAAGGCCACCAGATCCCAGAGGTGTGATGTGCTTGGGGTCCATGCTGGATCTGCCTGTCTGGTCTTTCTTGTGGGAGCTGTCCAAGCTCTAGGTGCTGACCAGGAAGCTCAGTGCTGTAGGTAAGTCTTCCCAACGGTTAACTAATCAGAGTGCTGCATCCAGCATTGGTTGCTATAGTAACGAGGAGTTGCTTGGTGCCAGCTCAGTGTGCCGACACCAAGGACAGCTCAAATGGAATGCTGGAGCAAGGCAGGGGTGTAGGCACGCAGACTTCTGGCATCAAGGCCAGGACAGAGAGAATGAAATCATATGTGTGGCTGTTGGATTCGAGGCACGTGATGGAATTTCTTGGGAGGAGGCCTAGCCAAAGAGAATAAAGTCCTCATTTTCCAAGAAACCTGAAGTATCAGAGTAGGAAAATCTGCAATAGAGAATAGTGGTAAAGAGAAAACTTGGATACACAGGGTTTGCTGCTATGCCCACAACAAGATGTAAGGTCACACAGAGCTACAGTTACAACTGCCATTAGGTTTGGTGATGGAACTGGGGAAAGAGGTTCTGAACATGTGTGGAACTGCAGACAGGTGTCTGGGAGGTGACAAGGCATAACAATGTTCTTTCTAACTGTGAAGTCTGTCAAAGTCTTACCCAGTCATAGTTCTGGGTCCATAGCCAGGCAGTCAGTTGCATCTGGAAATAGAAATGCAAGTTTCTAGCTAGTAGACCAGACACTGAATTGGGAGCTGCAGGGATGGGTCCCAGAATCCTATGTGAGCCTGTAACACATTCAAGGTAGAGAATTTTTGGACTGAGGGGCATGCTATGGGCTGTTCCGGTCAAAGGAAGCTCAGGGCAGAAGATAGCATGAGCCCTTGGAGCTGGGAGATGGAGCTTGCTTTGGCATGTCTTCTCACATGGGCTGTCTTGGTATGGGTATATAACTTTGGAGGTTTAATTCCCATCCACCCAAGTTGTGCTTTGAATAAAGAGGCATGGGTGAGGTGAATTTCTTTCTTTCTTTCTTTCTTTCTTTCTTTCTTTCTTTCTTTCTTT